>CATIWR010490083.1:0-32814 GCA_949677035.1 Omphalea diandra | reverse complement strand
TTGAAACACTTGAGTGAGGTTTTGTGTTAGCCTAGAAAACACTTTGTTGTAAGGTTGTGTGTTAGCCATTAAAACACAAGTTGTAATAAGTTGGGTGTGAGCTTGAAAACACCATTAATTTAGTGAAATACCCAATTGAGTAATTGGGGAGTGGACGTAGGGATAGTTTTGCCCGAACCACTATAAAATCCTTGTGTCTTTATTGTTCCTTCTTCTTCTCTTCATCTCTATTTTAAAATTTTTATTCACCAATTCAACACCCCCCCCCCCCCTCCCTTCTTGGTGCCTAGGGACAACAATCTCAATAGAAAATATTTCTATTTCTAATCTCTTATTAAAATAATTAGTCTAAATGAAAATAGATCCAAAAACCATACTTTAATATAGCGAATTCAAAATTTATAATATTCTAAATATGTCAATTCACCAAAACATAGTATCAACAAAATCATTCATAAAATGATTCTAAAAAATGATTGTCTAATTCAAAATCTATACAAAATATATTTATTCACTCACCAAGCTTTTGTGTGAAAATAAACAACTCATAAAATAATTCTAAAAATTGATGTTAAAATAAAAAATCAATACAAAGCATACATACATATATATTAATTTAAAATGAAATATATTTTTAAGAGTTCATCCACTCACTTGAATTTTAGGTCAAAAGCTGAGTACTTTTTGCTCTTATTGCTAATTTTGATTCTAATAGCTACTCCAACTATTCTCCTTATAATAATATATATAAATATAATTCAGAAACCACATCCATTTACTCCATATTATTTTTATGTAATTTTAATCTCATTTCAAATAATTCTATTTATTTTTCCTATCTATATTTGATAAAACCGCCTTTATAAATTGAACCATACCCCTTGCAAAACAATCCTAATTCCATCAAGAATTCATAGTGCATAATGTCTATCTAGAGCTCCCAATCATTCAATATATTCTCCACTTCAATTGTCCATAATTTCATCAAAGTGAAAATAAATATTTAAAATCCTCAATCCATTATTTTATGCATAATTCCCAAACAAATCTCAAAATTTTCAAAGTTAACTATTATAAATTCTATTAAATAAAATTATTTTTATTAATTAATATAACCCATATGATTAAGTCTGATAATTCCATTTAATCCCAATTAATTTTCTAATATTCATCACTCAAAAATGAAATTCTATTTGACCCCAATATCCTTAAGTAACAACTATAATCTTCATTAATTATTATTAATCTATTTAAGTTAAATCTCCCAATTCAATAAACTTTTTCAAACCACATTTAAATCTTAAATTAACTTAGCTACTCTTATAATTATTCGATTAATTCCATAAAATGCCAAAATAATTTTATAATCTTAATAATAGTGCTAATTTCAAATAATTGTATAATTATAACAAACTTCCTTAGTTCTCATAACCTAATGAAAATCACTAATACACCTCAATTATTCTATCCACTAATTAATTAATATCAACATATATCTATCTAGTCCATTTTAATGCCATAAAATGTCTAATAAATATTATTTTCATAATTTTGGACCTAACACACATTTATCAAAACATAAATAAAAATTCATAAATTATGATAAAAACATTTATAATTCATGAAAATCACACCAACACAACCAGTATGAAGAAGAGCACATTTTGTCCCAATTTGCCTATCAAACCTTGCCGACATTGCCATCGAAACCATTGTCTGCAGTGGTTAGAGTTTGTCGTCGGTATCCATTGAGAAAATGGCTGAAGCCATCTCATAAATCATCTTTCTTTGGAGTTTGAATGGACTTACAACATCGCCATATGAGCTACCGTTTGCTGAAAATCACCTAAATTTTGAATTTTGATCTAATCTTTGATTGACCACTACATCACTATCCGACCTCAATTCCGGATGATTCTGGTGTCCATGGAAAATTAGGGAAGCTAGCTTTCTATTGCAGCTAGAATCACTTAATCTAAAGTTACGGTTGAATAGTTATAGCCTTTTGAAAATTCTACCCTTTTTCACCATTTAATGGTTGTTTTTGCTACTTTTGTTGCCAATTTTGGTGGTTCTTAAGCTTGGATAGGGTCTCCAATCACGGGGAGGTTGCTAGTGGTGGTGGCTGGCCTCCTCTTTCTCTCCTCCCTTTTCTCTCTTCCTCTCTCCCTTTCTTTCTTTCTTTTTTTCCCCAGTTTCTTTCCTTCATTTTCTCTCCTTTTCTTTTCTTTTTTTTTTTTTTTTGCTTTATTCTCGATCTTTCCTTTAGCTACCAAAAATTATGGTGTGATTGGTCCCATGTGAACCAATCACAACCATATAATATATATATATATATATATATATATATATATATATATATATATATATATATATATATATATATATATTGAATTCATAATTACATATAATTAAAACTCTGAAAAATAATTCAAACTATATTCATACATTAACTAAAATTATTTTATTCATGAACACTATTTTTAGTAATGAGTTATAGTTTAAAATAGTTTATTTTTACTAACTCTATGTAAATAAAATCTCACTATAAATAAATCATAGATAATTTAATATTGAAACTCACTTAAAATATTTATAATAATAATTATCATTATAAAATTTTCACATAAATAGCATGATTAAATTTCAAATTTAGAAAATACAATATAATATCATAATTACATGTAATTAAATAAATTAGAAATTAACTTTAAATATTTTATTCTTCTTAAATTAAAGTAGTTTTAATACTAATTATATACACATGTACCCAAAATCATTTTCTTTAATATAAATTACTCTTATATTATTTAAATACTCAAATTAAATTTAAAATTCAACTTCATTACCAATAAATCTATTTTAATAACTCAAATCTTTATAGCTCTAGAGTTAGTACTGGATTTTGAGACATAAGATGTAAGCTCGATGATGAAAATTATTGAAATTGTTCCCTAAAATACAGAGGGAACTGCAAAAGAAAGAGGTGAAAGGTCTTAGGATTCCTTAGAGAAACCTAAGACCAAGCCCAAGGCCGAGCCAAGACCAAGCCCAAAACCACTTGCCAAGGTTAATGGGTTGTACAACCCATAAACCAAAGCTATATAGCCATACATAGGGTTGTACAACCCACCGTAAAACCCTAGCCTTGAGAACCTTCTAAAACTGGTCCCCCCATAAACCCCAGGGTTGGACAGTCATGATAGAGGGATGTATAGCCCATGCCTAGTTGTACAGCCCACGTGCAAGCCCTATTTCTAGGAGATTCATCTCCCTCTCTATGATTAGAAATGTCTTTGGTGAAATCAAAAATATTTTCTACTACTATGCACTCACCCAATAACAATAAATATCCCTTCATTTTAAGAGGAGGAGGAGGCTTAGAAATCTTAATGTTACTCTATAGAAATAACTTCTCAAAGCACCTTTAATACATAAACCCTAAATCCTAATCCACTCTAATCACTTCAAAGGTAGAACTAGGCCTAAATTTTTTATCTTTGTGCATTCGTCAAGCATTTTAGGAGGAAAGTATTGAACTTGTGAGCCTCTAAGGGCACAGAAACATAACAAAGGCATCTAAGAACCCCTTTTCCCCTTCTTATTCTTCTTCTTCTTATTCTTCCCTTTCTTTTGTCTTCCTTTATTTTCAAAACCCAAAAAAAGGGGTTATACAACCCTATTGATAGGCTATACTACCCTTTACCTGGGTTGTACAACCCTTATAGTGCGTTGTATAACCTGGTTTGCCTCATAATTAATTTTGCAGAAATGTTACTTCTTTCATATCTGAATTTTTTTGCCCTTTCCATTGTTCCAATGGTAGAATAAGGAGAGGATAAACATTGTAGGATCCCTATTCATATTTAAATGAATTTTTGGGTTGATTTTAAAATGGCTCACCATACTTCTTTGTGCAATATTTTATGTTCTTTTGTGTATAATTTGGTGTGGTGTTAAGTTTATATTTTGGATCTTTTTTTATAGTGACCAAGTGAGGGTTTAACCATTCTTACAACCTTGAAAGTCTTTTTTTATGATTTTTCTTATGTTGAAAGCATATGAATAGTCTTTTACCCCTTATCTTTTTTCTTTGATTTGCATTTTAACCTTTTATATGGTTAACAATGTTCATGGATGCCCAACCTATTTATGAGTAATAAGAGGGAGGATTCATTAACCTTAGGATCTCTATTTTATGGTGATTATTACCTTAGGCCATGTGATGCCCTCTATAGTGCTTTGCATCTCATGTTTAAGGTTTTAAGCATTTTATGATTTATACATCTTGATCATGTTATATTCTATTATATCCTGATTTGGGGTGATGGAATATGTTATCATGGACATAAAATGTATGTTAGGATACCTTGACTTTTGGTGATATGGTAAGATAATTACTATGGACTTTTCTTGCCTTTATTTGATTGTTTTAAGCTTTGTTTGTTTGTTTCTCATATTGACTCTTTACTAAGTTGCTTTTTTATTTGGGTGTAGGTGTGATTATTTAGAATTAGGCTATGAACTTGGTCTTAACCATTATCCATATGGATTATATGATTATGTGTGTTAATGGATGATGTATGCTAAGACCATGTGCTATGTCACATGAGCCCCTTCTCCATTATGGATGATTATGTTTATATGGATGAATGATAATGCATGATAAAACCCCCTTTGCCATGATGTATGACCCCACTCCCAATTAATTATGAATGATGTGAATGAAAGGATGCATGGATTGCATGATAATCCCACCATTTGGATATATATTCCCATCCATACCCTGTATATATTATTTATTATTTTCTAACATGTTGCACATTATTCATGCATTGCATATTATGTTGTTATGGTTGATGGCTTGTTTAGATGGATATGCCTAGTGGATAAATAGGAAATTGATTAATAATGGCAAAGTATAAAAATGAACCATTGATTGCCCAAATGTCGAATCCCTATAATCTGGTGACTTAAGGGTGCCTAACCTCTTCCTTAAGTCATACCCAACTCCCAAACCTAATATCTGATGGGGTAAAGATGGATTAGGCTTTCTAAATGACTTAGATAGGCTTAGAATTTATATTTGATTGGATGATTGTCCCGACCAAAATTGGGTGGCGACTCCACATTTCATTTATGGATGGTACTAATGTGTTATCCCTTCTTAGTCCCCCATTGACCATTACTTTATAAAAGGGAGTTTTTATCTTACGTGAGGCCTTAAGGATCACTCATTAAACCAAATCACGTGCCATGATTAGGGGTTATTACTAATGTAAGGCCCTTGTCCTCTCAAACCCCTGATGATCGATAAAAGGTAGGAGTCACAAGCAAGATTCCACTTATTTAAGCATAACCATCAAACCCAAGGTGCTCACATCTAGAGAAAATATAGTTTGAAAATTTTGGGATGTATTCTCCTATCCTGAAGAAATTTTTCCCTCAAATTTTTAGTGCGAGCCTTGTGAATCACTAACTGCACTTTCACTCCATTTTATAGAATTAAACTCCTCAAACATAAATCTAGCTATTATTCTTATTTTCACATACTTTCATTCTCTACTATGATTCATTTATACCAAATATGTACATATCATCGATATAGCTATCTCGATCCTATAGTTCATTATTGAAACCATATGGCCTATGCAGTCCAAAATTTCTATATTCTTTTTACCATTCACCCAAAAGATCTCATCCATTTTGAGTAACTCAAAATAATTAAATTTTTAAATCCTTAACATAATCATTCCATTAATCTAAACATTTTTTTTAATCTATTTTGGAACTCGTATCCCTATGTCCAAACTGATGGACTATGCATAATTAAATGCAATGATTGATATGATGCTTGACTAGTGATGCAGAACTCAAAGTTGTAATACCCATTGTACATGACATCATCATCTTTGGACATATGTATTCAAATTCCAAAACTACAAAATATTTTCAAACTTTTGTTAAAACTATTTCAAATATCTTTACCTTATCATTATTAGTGGCCATTATCAAATAAAAAGAACTTGAAACATTTTAAAAATATTTAACATCCATCAGAAAATTATTTTAAATCCCTTATGCGTTAGAAACCTCATCAGTGTCTAATGAACATTCTAATTCTTAAATTCTCTACTAGCCATTAAGAATTCATCGACAACTTTATTGAACTCTTTTACTATTCACTTATATGTATCTCTCTAGCTGCTTATGTCATTATGCCTCAATTGCTTCAATTATTGTATTTATAACCATCTTATTTATAAATTATACCTCAACAATTCTATAACTTAATATCTACTGCTTCGTTTGGTAAAGTCTACATTAACCTATGCTTTTTTACCAACTTTTTAACACCTTGGTCTTTGGCACCCCCCCCCCCCCCCCCTCCTTTTTTTTTTTTATTTGTTAATTTATCTTTCTATTTCATTAATAGTGGAGTCTAGCAATATGAAGCCCTAACTGATCTTATCCTTAAATTCCCAGCATAAACTAGTGAGTGAAGATAATGAGTATAAAACTCAGTGAGTAGATAAACTAATAAATAAAACATGTTATAAATTAGCTTCTTTATGCTATTTATATGTATATTAAATTTATACTTAAATAATTAACATAATATCATAAATTCAGAAGACTGCATAATAAGCATAATTTTCAAATTTCTTTCAAAAGTTAATGTAAAGTCATACTATACATTTATACAAGTCAAATATCTCACTTTGCAAATCTCAATTTTATAAAATTGTATAATTTTTAGTATTTATATTTTCTACATCCAAAACATAAAAATTAAATCCATAGTCACTTGTAAATGGAAATTCTATATATAACAACTCCAATAGACACTCATATATGATCAAAGATGAGAGAAAAAGGTGACATCTTGGGCGAAATGATGATGTTGTAGTCTAAAAATAAAGATAAGTTGGCCATTCTCATGCATAGATCTACCCATACTAGACAACCACCTAATATAAGTTGTAAAGGATTTATGTATATATCACACTATTGACAAAAACAGCAATAATCATATCACAAGTCATCACGGTGTTGATTTGATAGGCTTATGTTATTAGTGCATTTAAACTATTACTTCCACAAAATAAAAATCAAAATAAATTTCTAACTCAAAATTATAATAGAATATAATGGTATTTAATAAATCTAAAGTATCCTTCTATATATTAATCTTAATAGAAAATATTTTCATTACTAATTGCTTATTAGAAGAATTAGTCTAAGAGAAATAAAAACCAAAATCATACATTTAGATAGTCAATTCAAAATCTATAATATTTTAAATATATTATTTAACCAAAACATAGTATTAATATAATCATTCTTAAGGTGATTCTAAAAAATGTCTGTTTAATTCAAAATATGTCCAAAACATATTTATTTACTCACTAAACTTTAGTGTCAAAATAATCATCTAATAAAATAATACTAAAATTAACCTTAAAATAGAAAATCAATATAAAGCATACATACATATATATTAATTTAAAATGAAATATCTTCTTAAGAGTTCATCCATTCACATGAATTGCAGGGGCTAAAGCTGAATGCCTTTCACTCTAATCACTAATTTTGATTTCAATAGCTACTCTAGCTATTCACACACACACACACACACACACACACACACACACACACACACACACACACACATATATATATATATATATAAACACACACACACATAATTTAGAAACCACTTCTATTTACTCCTTATAATTTTTTTCCAATTCTAATATCATTTATAATAATTCTATTTATTTTTCCCACTCATATAAGTTAGTTAATTATACCAAAAATTTGGTAGAACCTCCTATGTAAATTGAATAATTCCCCTCATAAAATGAGTCTAATTCCAACAAGAAAGCACAATACACAATGCCCATCTAGGGTTTCTACTTATTCAATATATTCTCCACTTTAATTGTCCATAATTTCATCAATTTCAAAATAATATTTGAAATCCTCAATCCATTATCTTATGCATAATTACCCAACAAATCTCATAATTTTCAATCTTATCTCTCTTGTATTCTATTAAATAAAATTACTTTTATTAATTAATCTTGCTCTTATAATTAAGTCTAGTAATTCCATTTCATCCTAACTAATTCTATAACATTCATCACATAATTCTAGAATTCTGTTTGACCTCAATATGCTTAAATGACACCTGTTATCATCATTACTTGTTTTTAATCTCTTTAAATCTAATTAACTCCTCCAATTCCATAAATTTTGTTAAACCACGTTTAAATCTCAAACTAACTTAGCTACCCTTGTAATTATTCTATTAATTCCATAAAATATCATAATAATTATATAATCCTTAGTATGGTTCTAATTTCAATTAATTTCCATAATTATAACAAACTTCGTTAATTGTCATAACCTAATCAAAATCACTACTAAACCTTAATTATTCTATTCAATAATTAATTAACATCATCATATATCTATCTAATCCATTTTCATGTTATCAAATGTTCGATAAATATTAATTTCATAATTTTGGACCTATATCACATATATTGAAAAGCAAATAAAAATTCATAAATTCTCACAAAAACATCTATAATTTGTAAAAAACACTTAAACACAACCAGGATGAAGATAAGGATGTTCTATCTTAATTTGCCGCTCGAATCTCACCAACGTCATTACCAAAATTGCCACCTACGGTGGATAAAGTTTGTTGTCAGCCGCCATTGATAAAACGAACAAAGCCATCTCATAGATCATCTTCTTAGGAGTTCTTAGGAACCTATAAGGTCACCACATGAGCTACCGTTGGCTTGAAATATTTCAAAAATTGAATTTTTGTCAAAACTTTGATTGGCTATTGCATCATCATTTGACCTCTGTTCTGGTCAAATCAAATATCCATAGAAATATGATGAAGTGCTTTCCATAGCAACTACAGTCACTTAATTTGAAGTTGCAGTTGAGGAGTTATAGTCTTTGAAAATTCGACCCTTACTCACCATTTGATGTTGATTTTCGCTGCTTTTTCTGCCGATTATAGCGATTCTTGGGCTAAGGTAGGGTCTTCGATCATTGAGAGGTTCCTGGTGGTGGTGATTGGCCTCCTTTTCCTCTCCTTTCTCTTTCTCTCTTCCTCTCTTCCTTTCTTTCCTTCCTTTTCTCTCCTTTTCTTTTCTTATTTTTTTTCTTGTTTCTCGATCCTTCCCTTAGCTGCCAAAAATTATGGTGTGATTGGTCCTATGTGGATCAATCGTAACCATACAAAATTTTATATATTTTTTATATACTTATTTTAAACACATAATTACATATAAATAAACTCTAAAAATTAATTCAAACTATATTCATGCATGAACAAAAATAATTTTCTTCTTGAACACTAATTTTACCAATTTAGTTATAATTTAAAATACTTTATTTTTACTAACTCTACTTAAATAAAATCACGCAATAAAATAATCATACATTATTTAATATTGAAACTCAGTTAAAATATTTATAATAGTAATTGTCATTATTATTATCGTTATAAAATTTTCACATAAACAACATGATTAAATTTCAAACTTAGAAATGCAATATAATATCAGAATCACATGTACTTAAGTTAATTTTATTGAAATTAACTTTAAAATATTTAATTTTTCTTAAAATTAAATTTATTATAATACTAATTATATGCACATATACCCAAATCATTTTCTCTAAGCTAAAATACTCTTTTTAAAAATAGTCAAATTAAAATTAATTATCAGTAAATATATTTTAATAACTCAAGTATTCATAGCTCTAGAGAAAATATAATTTGTAAATTTTGGGATGTTACACTCAAAACCCTAAAGTAGAAAATACAAACAACTAACACACACTTAGAATATTCAAGGAAAACCCAAGCATATCTCAACTCTTTTACATTGTATTCACTTGCATTTGGAGGGATTTCTAACATAAAAGAGCATCTAAGGGTAAGAGCCATTACTTAGGGCATCCAAAGACCTATTTCCCCTATTTTCTTTCCCTGCTTCCTCTTATTCTTTTTCATTTTTTTGTAGTCCTAATGGACTATACAGATTGATCATTATCTTTACAAATGATTAGGAGGGTTGTAAAGACCATTCTTTTGGTCTATACAGTCCTCTAATATTATTCATAACACTAATTTCAACTACTTTGTTTTATGTTCTTTTATGTTTTTCTTCTTCTTTTATGGCTTTGTGAGCATACTATAGTAGGACTAGGGTATGCTATAAAGGCCTATGACCTTTACTCCTGACTCTTGAGGCTATGATCACAAAAACATGTATGTGTTGGTTTGTTTAAGTTATCTTTTTTATGTTTTCTTAGCCTTATTATTGATGTAAACGTTAGACTTTAGGCCCTTGGATGCAAGCCTAACGATGATAACTAATAGGATTAATCCCTAAAGGTGTAAGGGAAAGGTTGCAAAAGAAAAAATGAGGCTTAGGAGAAACCTTAGATTAAGGAAAAATTAAGCCCATAACTCAAAACAAGCCAACTTAACACCCACTGAACAATTATACATGGCTATACAACCAAGTTTCCAACCCTAATAAAATGAAGATTCTAGAAATAATTGGTTATTGACTTCCACATGGTTGTATAACCAACTTCTTAGTTGTACAGACAATTTTTTAGCTATACAGACAACTTGAAAACCTTAATATTAGAACATTCTTTAATCTTATTTGTTAAGAATCAAGTATTAAGTACAACTTAAGTTGTTTTAGCTCGGGTCCACTTATTTCTTCTCTATAAATAACCCAAGAGGCTTTTGAACTTAGTAATACTTTGCCAACATTGCTACTCAACCTACTAAAATATAAAATCTAAACACCTAAATCTTCAATTCAAAGATCTAAGTTAGAATAAAAGCCTAAATACTTAACTTTGCACTTTTTCCTTTGCATTTTAATTGGTTACTTAAAACCTTAATACCTTTGAGGGTAAGGCATATTAAAGGAAGCATCTAAAGCCCCTATATTTCTTCTTCTTTTTCCCCCATTCTTTTTTTGTTTCTTTTCATTTTGTGAAAACAAAGTCTTACATGTTTGTGCATACTTATTTATGGTTTGTCCAGACTATTTAATGTGTTGTACATATAATTACTTAGTCTACAAAACCTATTTTAACTAAGAAACATCATGATTTCTTCCTCTTCCCTTTATTCATTTTCTTTTGATTTTTAGGGTTTTAATAGGTCTCTTTACCAATTTTAGCCATTGAATAGGATTAGGATTTTATTGGATTAGGTGGGTCAAACCTAAGTTATAAGCCTTTTTTGATTTTGACATTGGAGATTGATTAGTTTTAATGTTTTGTTTAAGTGTTTTTTTGCAATTTATAAGATATTGTCTCATTAGAAGTTAAATGGAAGTCTAAATCTCTAACTTTGAGTAAGACATCCAAATTGGCAGTCAATATCCCCTAATTTGTGACAGTGACCTTGCAATAAGGATGGATGAAGTTAGGCTAGAAGAATTCACAGACAAATTTGCAGTCGCGATTTAGCCAAAGGAAACTTGATTGACTCATAGAGAGATTCACGGTGGTGTTTGCATCCAACGTCATGACAACGAATTTCATAACTGATAGGAGAGAACCAAGTCTGCAACCAGATCACGCCAAGTGTCTAAGGCAACTGTTGGAATATAAAAAATTATGAGGGTGAAGCATCTATCATGATCACGACTCAATAAAGTGTTGTATGCTCACCAAACAGAAGAATTCACGGTCTCTATCAAGCCTAAAAAGGAATTAAATAGCGATAATGACTTTTGGTTGGTTGGTCAAACACAATGGCTATATTTCTTGAGTGACCAATGGATGAAGGACACATAGACTGGCTGTTAGACATAAAACAGGTTCTCTGTCATGATTTCAAGCTTCCCAACATTAGTTGGAAAATCACGATCACGAAATGCTAGTCACGACTGCGACTTCAGTCTGATAGGCATTTAGTGCAAAATCTGCCAAGCATACCTTAGAGATTTAGGCATAGTTTGTTTGTAACATCACTTTGGTGGATGTTGCTTATAAATACTCCATCAAACATATATAAATGCAAAATATTTTCATTTATTGTAACCAAACTCTTAGAAAATTGCTACTCATTCTTCTTATTATTGTTTATGAGTTATTGATTATTTAGTGTTAGCATTAAATACCTTTGTAAATGGGTTGAGAGTTAGCCTATCTTCAAAAATCTTGTAATAGGTTGAAGTGTGAGCCTGTCCAAAACACTTGAGTGAGGTTTTATTTGAGCTTAAAAACACAAATTGTAGGGGTTGTGTGTGAGCTATAAAACACATTATATAAGTTAGGTGTGAGCTTCGAAACACTATTTTTAATTAAGTGAAATACCCAATTATGAAAAATTGAGGAGTACATGAAAGGTTTGTTAACACCTAAACCACTACAAACATCTTGTGTTCAATTTTTGTGCTCCTTCTTATTTATCTAATCTTCTTACCCTTCCTCCAAAATGTTTAATCTCGCATCAATTCAACCCCTTTTTTTTGGTGCATTAAGGCCAACAAGTGGTATTATAGCCTCATCTCACTTCAAAGCTTAATTGCGTGAGAAAAAACCATGGCATAAGAAGGCATCCATACCCATCTTAAACCATAGTTTTTAAGGGAGTAGACTATACTCGTTAGAAGCATATGATGGAAATTTACTTGGATAGTGATATGCTAGATGTCTGAGACATTGTAGCTTAAGAGTGGAAGCCACCTACTAAGGTGGTGGATGGAAGTAAAGAATTGATCCCTAGAGAAGAGTGGGTTGAAGCTCATAGGAGATCCAATGAAAGAAACAAGAGAGTTATGGCAATCCTTCTGAGTTCTCTCTTAAGAGAACAATTTGGAAGGGTCCAACATTGTCTTATAACTCATGGGATTTGTAAGGCCTTGGAATCTCCCATGAAGGCACCACTTTAGTGAAATCCAGCAGGCTTGAAATGTATGTGACTGAATGAGAGCTGTTTATGATGAAGGAAAATGAAAGCATCACGAATATGATCAATAGGCTCCTTACAATTATCACTAACATGAAGAAGTTTGGAAGAATTCTCACCAATCATAAGGTAAATTAAAAAATTGTTAAATCTTTACATCTTGAAAATTTTGGTGCCTAGGTTTGTAGTATCTAAGAGTCAAATCCAGAGATAGGGAAGGTGCAAACCAATGTTTTAATAGGCAAGCTTCTAACTCATGAGCTAGCCTTAACGAAGGATGAAGAAATGAAGAAGATGAGAGGATAAGGAAGTTAATATGGCTTCAAGTGAAGTGGAAAGTGACAAAGAGGAGGAAAACTTGGCCATGCTTTCAAAAAGAACAAAGGAGCTTATTAGGAGAAGAAAAGAAAAAAGAAGCTTCAAGAAAAGCAACTCTAAATCACAAGGAAATATTAGGTGATGTTATATGTTATGAATATGAAAAATAAGGCCACATCAAGTATGACTGCCTTAAATTGAAGAAAAAAAAGAAAGGGAACAAGGAGAATAGGAAAAGCTTCAAAGCCACTTGGGATAACAGCTTAAGTGAAGAAGATGAATAGGAGGAAGTTGTGAACTTGTGCTTCATGGCATAAGATGATTCATCAAATGAAGTAAGTTATTATCCCTATTCTTATGATGAATATGACAAGTTAGATGATATAGATGATGAGCTTTTAGAAGTTCTCACTTTGAAATATGGCAAATATAAGCCACAAATGAAATCTTACAAGAAGAAATGCTCCAAATTAGAGGATGTGTTTAAATCCTTGAATAGTCTTGTAAGTGAATTGAGGACTTCAAATGAATAACTAAAAAAATATGTTAAGCGTCTTTCAAAATCTTTTTCATCCTTAACCTCCTTGAGAAAGGAAAATGACTCCTTAAAGGGTGAAGTCATTGAGCTTAAAAACTATATTTCTAAGTTTCATAAGGGAAATGAAGCTTTGGATACACTTATTATATCATAAAGACCTCTTTTAGTTTGCCATAGTTTAGGCTTCAATGGAGCCTCTTCATATACATCTTCACTCATAACACTCAATAGAACCTTAACACCTCAAACAATTAGCATTGAGGTAGTTAGAAGGAAAAGTGCACAAAACACTAAACTGCTATTGCCAAAGGGAAAAGGAAAGGTGAAACAATACTCAAAGCCTATCCCTAAGAAGGCTAATCATACATACATTTACAATAAAAAGCATGCTCACCCAAACACATATAAAAAATTTACTTCTACACTTATTCATTCATGGTCATGCTCACATTCACATCATCTTGGTATGAGAAAATCCCCCACTCATAATAAGGCCATGTATAGGAGGAAAACTCATAAGTCTAAACTCTAATGTCACTATTAGATGAGGTTTGGTCACATCAACATGCATTGCTTCATTAGGAAGGCTCACCTCAAGTTATAAGATCTTTCTAAGCCTAACCCCCTAAGACCCAAGTATGCTTGGCTACCAAAACAAAAATGATTTATTTGTGTTGTGTAAGATTGTTTGGCAGTCACTAATAAAGCAAATGATTGGCATGTGGATAGTAGATGCTCAAAGCACATGACGGGCAATAAGAAGCTATTCATGGCCCTAAAAAAAATAAGGGTGGCAATTTCACATTTGGAATACAATGCCAAGGGTAAGGTGATTGGCATTAGCACCATTGGTAAGAATGGTTGTTCTCTTATTAATGATGTTTTACTTATCAATGGCTTACAACATAATTTGCTTAGTATAAGTCAATTATGTGATAAGGGTAATAAAGTCACCTTTCATCCTAGAGAATGTCGAGTTACCACTTTGGTGGATAAAAAAGAAGTTTTTAAGGGTGAAAGGAAGGGCAATACCTACCTAATTGACTTAGACTAACCAATCCTTTATGTGTCTTATGTCTTTTACCAATGAAGCTTAGCTTTGGAGTAGAAAACTTGGACATGCTAGCATGGAGCTAGTACAAAGCTTATCAAATGGAAAGCTTGTCAAAGTTCTTCCCAAGTTAAAGTTCTCTAGAGACAAGACATGTGGTCCATGCCAAATGGGAAAGCAACATCAATCTTTTTTTAAAACAAAAAACATTGTAAGTACATCTAGACCTTTTCAACTTATCCATATGGACTTAATAGGACCTACTAGGAGTGCTAGTTTAAGAGGAAAATATTATGCACTTATCCTAGTTGATGATTACTCTTGGTTTTCTTGGGTTTTCTTTCTAGCTCATAAGCATGACACTTTATATGCTTTTAAAAGTTTTACAAAAATGGTTCAAAATGATAAGGGTTACTTCATTTATTCTATAAGAAATGATTATGGAAAAAAATTTCAAAATGAATCTTTTGAATCTTGTTGCTTAGAGAATGAGATTTTTCATAACTTCTCAACTCCTAAAACACCGCAACAAAATGGTGTTGTAGAAAGGAAAAGAAAACACTAGTAGAGATGGCTAGAACTATGCTCAATGAATATTCATTGCCTAATTACTTTTGGCCCGAAGCTATTAATACTTCATATTATATTGCAATGGAATTTTTAAAAGACCCATTCTTAATAAAACGTCTTATGAGGTATGGAATGGTAGAAAACCTAAGTTATCATGCCTAAGAGTATTTATATGTAAGCGTTATATCTTGAATACTAAGGATAACCTTGGTAAATTTGATTCAAAAACAAATGAAGGCATTTTCTTAGGATATTCCACCACTAGCAAAGCCTATAGTGTTGTTAGTAAGAGTTTAATGGTTGTTGAAGAGTCCATGAATATTGTGTTTGATGAATCTAGTAAACTTGATCTTGGGAAAGGTTCACTTATTGATGATCTTGCACGTGATTTTGAAAATTAAAATTAGAGCCTACTATAAGAGGGTTGGATAAAGATCATGATGAAAGCAAATTATCAAGAGAATATAAGGAACCTAAACATCAACAAGTGGAAACATCGAACTAAGATCTTCCCAAGGATTAGAGATTCTCTAAGCATTACCCTAAGGGCCTAATCATTGGTGATACATCTAATGGTGTAAGTACTAGATACCAACTCAATAGTTTAGATAATAATCTTACTTTTATTTCTTAATTTGAGCCAAGATCTATTGATGAGGCTCTTAATGATGAGGGTTTGGTGATTGCTATGCAAGAGGAACTCAACCAATTTGAGAGAAATAATGTGTTGGAATTTGTTCTTAGACTTAAGGAACACCCTATTGTAGGTTGCAAATGGGTGTTTAGGAATAAGTTAAATGAGTAAGTATTCATCACTAGAACTAAGTCTAGATTGATTGCTAAGGGTTAGAACCAAGAGGAAGGCATTAACTATGATGAAACTTATACCACGTGGCAAGATTAGAGGCCATTAGGATTCTTTTAGCATATGCATGTCACATGAATTTCAAACTTTTTTAAATGGATGTTAATAGTGCATTTTTAAATGGTGTCATTGAGGAGGAAGTTTATGTTGAACAACCTCCTAGTTTTTAATCTCATATCTTTCCAAATTATGTTTTAAATTGAATAGAGCCTTGTATGGTTTGAAACAAATTCCAAGAGCTTGGTATGAAAGGCTTAGTTCTTTTCTTTTACAAAATGATTTTGAAAAAGGGAAGGTTGACACAACTTTATTTGTTAAAAGGCATAATCATGATACACTAATAATGAAAATCTATGTTGATGATATTATTTTTTATGCTACTAATGAATCTCTTTGTAAGGATTTTGCTAAATGTATGATTAGAGAATTTGAGATGAGCATGATGAGAGAGCTCAAAATTTTCCTTAGCCTGCAAATCAAGGAAACCAAAGAAGAGATCTTCATTAACCAAGCCAAATACACAAAGGACATACTCAAAAAATTTGGCATGGAAGGATGTAAAGTAGGAAAAACACCAATGAGTGCTGCCATTATGTTAGATAAGGATGAATCGAGTAAATCGATTGATGAGAAGAGATATCAAAGTATGATTGGTTCTTTGCTCTAGCTTACCACTTTTAGACCTAGTATAATGTTTAGTGTATGCATGTGTGCTAGATTTCAATCCTGCCCTAAAGAATCTCATTTTAATGTTGTTAAAAGGATTTTCAAATATCTACATGGCACATTACATATAGGTTTATGGTGTCCTAGAGATTTATCTTTTAGTTTCATATGTTATTCAGATGCAGATTATGTCGGTATTCTTTTAAATAGAAATAGCAATTTATGAACTTGTCAATTCATAGAAGAATGCTTAGTGTCATGGTTTAGTAGGAAGTAAGTTTCAGTTGCTTTGTCCACTGTTAAGGTAGAATATGTAGCTACGAGTTATTATTGCACCTGAGTTCTTTGGATGCAATAGCAATTAAAGGATTATGACGAAGTTGTTGATCACATTCCCATCAAATGGGATAATACTGGTGCAATAAATCTTTCAAATAATCCCATCCAACATTCTAGGAGCAAACACATAGACATTAGACATCATTTTCTTAGAGATCATATCCAAAATGGTGATCTAGTGTTAGTATTTATAGACACTAATCATCAACTTGCAAACATTTTCACAAAACCTCTCAATGAAGAAAGGATGAACTTCATTAAAAGAGAGTTGGGAATGGCTGATAGAAGCTCCCTGAAGTAAAAATTGGATATTCTAGAATGAACTTTATGTGATATATTATTATTTATTGATTGATTGCTATGTGTTATGTATGTTTTATTTATTTCTTTGGATGTCTTAATTTTGTGTGCAATTATCTCTCTATGCCAATTTGCATGAATTAAGCATCAATAAATTGAATGGATCAAAACATAGAAAATCAAATGTTATTCTCTCATAGTTACTTTTTCTTGCCCTGTAATTCATAATCGCTACTCCTTGATTCACAGTCATGATTTATAGGTACTTTTCAATTCATTTGTCGACCATCAATTTGTAGTCAATACTTTCATTCCCTACCACAAATTTTTCAAATTTGAAAAGTTTTAACTATATATCATATTGGTTATCAAGGATTTTTTTACTGTTACTCATAAATTTTGTAATTAGCGATCGCGACTTGTTGTCGTGGTTGCGAATTTGAGTAACTGCCATACATTAATTGATTTGACTGCCAACCGATGTCACTCCTTCATTTAATGCATTTTTAACCATTTATGACCATTTTTACATCCTTTTGTAGCCTATATAAACCCTTGAAATAGTATTCCTACTCATTTTTGCTAGAATACTTCATCTCTCTTATTTCTTACTCTTAAAATATGTTTAAATCTTCTTTAAGCTACCATGGCCCCTAAGAAGGCCTCTAGAGTAGAAAAGGGAAAGGCAGTAGCTCAGCCATTTGGTCCTCCTGATCTACACATGATGAAAGGGATTACTAAGGAGGAGAAGGATTGGTACAAGGTAAACTCTTCCAAGATAATCCAACCAAACAAAATCCATTCCATATTTCTCATTAAGTCACTTAGGATCAAGGATGAGATCCACGCTTATATTTAAAAGCTAGGATGGAATGAGTTCATCTTTTACGTCAAGCTCGATTATGAAGAGATAGTGTGGGAATTCATGTGCATTGTGACTTTGAGTCAAAGAGTAGAATCACATGTAGGACAATATGTGTTAGTATTTTAAGCCATTGAGGAATCTTTTTACATTACCTTTGAGCAACTTTCAAATCTTTTCAACCTTCAAGTCTAGGATGGAATTTCATTCATCATCTATACTATTGACATTATCTACTCAAAGTTTTGGTCCAAAATTTCTATCAAGACCAAACACGACCCAAAGACCTTAATAGCCAAATACATTAGTACCCTACCGAATTGGCTACGTCATTGTATCATCACTTTTTTTTTATCATTATAAGAAGTGATGGTAAAGAGAAAGTATCACAGAAGGATTTAGCCATTGTCTTCTATTTGACTAAGAACAAACCAATTCAAACTAGTTGGTGTCTTATGGATAAATTGATCCACATAAGTATAAAACCTAAAAGTCAATTTCTTCTTCCCTCACATGTAACTGCCATCTATCGTTATGTGGGTACTCTTAATGAGGAAAATGATAAGTTTCTCATAAAAAAATACTTGCCATCTCATAACTTTTTAGACTTGCCCTACCTTGTTAATGCCAAAACCATACACCCTAATTCATACACTTATACATTGGGTGCATTTGGGGCAAAGAAGTTAAAGACTTCCCAAGCTTCAAAAAGGAAGAGCTAGTTATAGAAGAGGGTGCTCAATCTATTCCACCTCCCCAAATCTAAACCCAAAGCCAAAATATCTCTCTCCTCAATCAACAAGAAGATTGACAAGATGACAAGGATGATCAACATAAGATTTCTCCTACTCTCCTACCTACATAGTGATCTAGTAGATCTTCAAGAGAAAGTATGTATTACTCCTTGCCATCTCCCAGATTTAAAGGATTGGGAGGACACAACTAAAGAGGGGGATGATGAAGAGGTTGAGAAGGGTGTTGAAGCTTAAAGTGGTGGAGCAAATGAAGATATTGATGATTTTAGAGATGATGATAGTTTTCAAATCTCCTATATTGCCTTTAGTATTTTTATGTTGTTTCTTTTATTTCTTTATTATGTAAAGGTTGTGATCCCACAATTTCAAACTATATAAAAGTGTTTGTTTTTATCCTTTATAATTGATTGATCCATATGTTTTATGGTTGCTTTTATTTAATTCTTTTACTTATTTGATCTTTATGATTATTCTAACTCAATTTATGTACCTTCTTCAATCTTTAAAATTTACCATTTTTTTGATTTTGCCAAGGGGGAGAGAATAGTAATGTGCATAAGGGGACCATAAGTTGAGAAGAAGCAATTGCAATAGGAGTATTCCTTTTTCAAACATATAATTCTTTGATTATTTGATCAACCAGTTTTCTTAAAATCATTAACCATCCCAACTTCACACTCATGCAATTCATTTTCTTTATGTAAAATCAATCCAAGTTATAAAAATAAAAAAGAGGAGATTGTTGGACTAGGTTAGTCAAACCTAAGTTATAAGCCTCTTTTGATAATGAAAATGAAGATTTATTAGTTCTAATGTTTTGTTTAAGCGTTGTTTTACAGTTTATAATATATTGTCTCATTGGAAGTTGGTTGGAAGTCTAAATCTTTAACTTTGAGTAAGACATCCAAATTCATGGTTAGTATCCCCTATTTCGTGATTGCAACCTTAGAATAAGGATGGATGGAGTTAAGCCAGGAGAATTTGTAGACGAATTCACAATTGTGATCAACCAAATGAAGCTTGATTGACTCTTAGAGAGATTCACGATAGTGTTCGCATCCAAAGCCACAATCACAAATTTCATAGCTCATAGGAGGGAGCCAGGTCTATAACTAGATCACGCTAAGTGTCCAAGGCAACTGTTGGAATATCAAAAATCATGATAGTGAAGCATTTGTCGGGACCGTGACTTAAGAAAGTGTTGTTTCCTCACCAAACAGAAGTATTTGCGGTCTTTGTCGTGCCCAATAAAGAATTAAATAGCGACAGTGACTTTTGGTTGGTTGGTCAAACATAACGGCTATATTTCTTGAGTGACCAATGGGTGAAGGACATGTGGACAAGCCATTAGACATAGAATGGGATTCTCTGCCATAATTTCAAGCTTTACAGCATAAATTGGAAAATCGCGATCGTGAAATGCCAGCCACAATCGCGGCTTCAGTTTGACAGCGTTTAATGCAAAATTTACCTAGCTTACCTTAGAGCTTTAGGCATAGTTTGTTAGTAACATTTCTTTGGTGGATATTGGCTACAAATACTCAACAAACCATATATAAATGCAAAAGATTTTCATTTATTGTAACCAAACTCTTGTAAAATTGCTACTCATTCTTCTTATTTTTATTTATGAATTTATTGATTATTTGGTGTTAGCATTAAACACCTTTGTAATTAGGTTGAGAGTTAGCCTAGCTTTCAAAACTCTTGTAATAGGTTAAAGTGTGACCCTATCTAAAACATTTGAGTAAGGTTTTGTGTGAGCCTAAAAACACAAAATTGTAAGCGTTGTGTGTGAGCCATAAAACACATTGTATAAGTTAGGTATGAGCTTAGAAACACCATTTTTAGTTAAGTGAAATACCCAATTTTGAAGAATTAGTAAATGAACGTAGGGTTTATGAACATTCGAAACATTATAAACATCTTGTGTTCAATTTCTATGCTCCTTCTTATTTATCTAATCCCTTTACCATTCCTCCCAAATTTTTATCTCTCACAAATTCAACCCCCCTTCTTGGTCCACTAAGGACAATAGATTGCATTCCAATGACCCATATTCTTCCATTTAAGGGTGCAAGGATCAAAGGGAGAGGGTTTTATACCTATATTCTAATAACTTTAAACTCGCATTTTTATGTTATCACATCCTTTATGTTAACTTGCATCTTTTATGTTTTTTTACTTCATTCCCTTATGTGATTATGTTTATATTATTAGAAATATGATTGATAGAAGGAGTTTGCACTCCTAAGGACACCATGAGTTTTATTGCATGTTCATATTAATTTGTTATTATTGTAAGCTCTATTTTTTCCACTACGAGAAGGTAGCGAGCTCACTAGTTTGACTATATTCTTGTATTCTCTTATGTGGTGGTTTGAAGCATGGTAAAGGACAAAGGTTATATCTTTATGACTTTTATTCTCATGTGATGCATCATGAGTATCCCTAGGCCATATAATGTTTATTTTCATTCATTTTGACATCTTAGCTTCATTCATAGCCAATGATGCCTTAGAATGCTCTTGTTTTTTTGAAACATGGATAGAGGAGGATCCAACGATTCAATGACTCCATCTTAGTGTTTCTGAGCCATTGTCCAAGGCCATTATTATCCTTTATATGCATTTGCATTTCATCTTATTGTTATATGATCACGCCAAATTCATCATATTTATGTGATTCCTTTTTTGTTATTATCATTAATTATATGTATACTCATGCTTGATTTGAATGATAATGGATTAAAGACATATTGACCTTGACATAAAAGCATGTTAAGTCCCTTGACTTGGAGCAGATCTAATGCAATTAGCACTTTATATGTATTATGATTCTTTGGTCATTGTTGCTTTTCCGTTATTCTTTTATTTGAATGCTAACATGTTTATTTTCCTTTTTTATAGGTTGATATGCATATTCCTTTAATTTTGTATATTTATTTTTGCTAATTATGACCAACCTACTTAAGATCATAGTTGCACCCCCACCCCATGAAGAATGGTTTTAATGTTGTGTTTGGTTTGATTGATTTGAAGTGCGCTAGATGGAAGGCTTAAGATCGATAATTGGATTAATCAAAAGTAAGGTTAAAATGGTAATTGTGAACTAAGGATGCTTGAAGGCTAGATCATTAAATTTGGGCGATGTGGGATGTCTAACCTCTTTGCTATGTCATAGCTAATTCTTGGACCTAATCTCTAATGGATGAAGATGGATTAGGCCTTATAAATGACTTAGGTAGGCTAAGAATTTGTCTTTGCCTAGATTCTCACCCCAACTAAAGTCAGGTGGTGACTCTATATAGGTCAAGGGATAATACCAATGTTATCATCCTGCCTTAATTCCCTATTGACCCACCAAAATAGAAAAAGGGTTATTGTCATATGAGAAGCCTCCTAATATTCCATTAATGATCTTAGACACTTCCCTTTATGATCTTAGACACGTCCCATTATTTGGGGTTGTACATTGTATGACCCTCATCCTCTCAAACCTCTATTGATCAATAAAAGGTGGGAGTCATAAGCAAGACTCTACTGGTACAAATGCAAGCCTAAAGTTTAGGGACCCATAGTGGCGACTCCACTAAGGACATCAAAATTGACTTCACATTTCATCTCTAGTTTATTTTTACCAATTTTTTTTATTAATATATGTCTATTGCATTCATTTAGCCATCATACTTCACTACATGCATTAAGTTTACCTTTTAGATAAATTGTTGGATTTTCCAAACTTGTGACATAAATTTCATTCAAGCTTAAAAAATGGTGTGCCAAAGTCAATGACGAATTTGCGATGTGTGTCACGCCTCAGTCACGACCGCAACTTTCAATGTGATTAAAGAGGGAAGCCAATCCACAATTACAGCATGCCAAGTATCCCAGGTATCCATTGGAGAATAACGTTCGCAAGAGCAAAATTTTGGGTAGCAACCATGATTCCAAAAGAATAAGATTGTCTTTCAAATATAAGAATTCTCATCCTCAGTCGATCTCTGTATAAAGAAGAATCACGACCGCGACTTTTATTGGCAATTAGAGCACAATGACTATATTTTATTAAGGGACCAACAAGAAGATGCCACGTGGATAAGCCATTGAACACAAATGGTTTTTTCCGCCGTAATTATTACCTCCTGTATGGAAATTTGATTTCACGATGATGATTAACCAGTAGCTACCACGACTCTAGCCTGGCATACAATTAATACATAATCTGCCTAGCAAGTTTTGAAGATTTGTTGAGCTTTAAAATCTAACGTCTCTTTAGTTGGTATGGGGTATAAATACTCCACCAAACAATGAGAAATAAGATACATATAGAATTCATTACTTGTGTTAAAGCTCTTAATCTTTTACTACTCATTTTCTTCTCTTCTTTATGAAATTACAAGTGTTGGGTGTGAGCATTAAACACTAGTTGTAAAGGTTGTATTGTGAGCCTATGAAAACACTCAAGAGAGGTTGTTATGTAAGCCTTAAAAACACATAGTGTAAAGGTTGTTGTGTGAGCCTTAAAAACACATAGTGTAAAGGTTATTGTGTGAGCCTTGAAAACATAAAGTGTAAAAGTTAGATGTGAGCTTAGAAACACCATTAGAAGTTGGTGGAACACCCAATTACAAAGAATTGGGTAGTGGATGTATGGTCGCTTAGAAACACCATTTGAAGTTAGTAGAACACCCAATTATAAAGAATTGGATAGTAGACGTATGGTCGATTATACCCGAACCACTGTAAATCATGTACCTCATTTTTCTATTGTTCTCTATCCCTTACTCCTAATTTTTTTTATACACCAATTCGACTCGCCCCTTTTGGTGCTTAGGGCAAACAAGTGGTATCAGAGCCAAGTCTAACATTCTATCCTTAATTGAGTGAGCAAAGTTCATGGCACAAGAGGGAATCCACTCACACTTTAAGCCTCAATTTCATGGCATAATTTTGATTCTTTCAAAACTTATTTTTTCATTCTTATCCTTGCTAACTTATAATTCGTGGTCACTATTCTGAGTTCACGATCTCGAATTATAAGTCCTAGTCACTTGGCTATCAAACATCAAATCGCAGTCGTGAAAATTAAGCTCTACTACGAATTTTGGTTAAGAATTCAAATTTTGACCGTTGAAACGCGTATTCCCAAGGAAAATTTATCTGTTACTCACATTTTCCAGAATTCACAGTCACAACTTATGGATCTGCTGATGAGAATTAGGGTAACCGCCCAGACATTTAAGTGATTTGACTACCAATCATTTCTATCTCTTCATTAATTCATTTCTAACCATTTCTAGTTGTTTACAGAGACTTCAAATGGCTATAAATACCCCCTTCAACAGTATTCTCCTCACTTCACTTCCAACATCATTTTCCCTCTTTTAAATCTCTATAAAAATCTTCAAATCCTCTTCATCCCTTGAATGGCTCCAAATAAGATCTTTAGAGCATATAAAGGCAAGGTTGTGGCTCAACCCTCTGCACCACCTATTCTCCATCTTATGAAAGACATCACCAAGGAGGAGAAAGAAAGGTACAAAGCCAATTATTCCAAGATCATTCTCCCTAATAAGATACCCTTTACCTTTTTACTGGAAACCTTGGGTATCAATGCATAAATTCGAGCTTTCCTCTCTAATTTGGGCTGGAACGAGTTCATCTTTCGGGATGAACCCGGGTATGAAGAAATTGTGTGAGAATTAATGTGCATAGTCCAATTGAGTCATAAAGCTGATTCAAGAGCAAGGCAATACGGGTTAGTGTTTCGGGCCTTTGGCGACCTTTTTTACATTACTATCGACCAACTTTGTTCTCACTTTAGTCTTCAAGTTGGAGAAAACATCTCATTCATAATCTCTGAACTTGATGTTATTTATTCTGAATTTTGGTCAAAATTTTCGATTGAAACCAAATGCTACCCAAGATCATCCCTAGCCAAACACATTAAGACCTTACCCCTTTGGATACTCCATCGTATCATCACCTTTTTGGTAAATGCTATAGGTGATGGTAACGAGAATGTATCACATACAAACTTGGCATTTCTGTTCTGCCTTGTTAAAAATAAATCAATTCAAACTGGTCGATACCTTATGGATCAATTGATTCATATGAGCACCAAACCCAAAAGCCAATTCTTGCTACCTTCACATATCATAACCATTTACCTATTTGTAGGAGCACTGGATGAGAAAAATGAGAAATTCCTTACCAAGAAACTTCTCTTTTCATAAAACTTCCTTGATCTCACTTACCTTATTAACGCCAAGGCTATTAATCTAGAAACCTATACATATACCCTAGGTGCAGTTGGAGTAAAGAAAATGGAGTCTTCACAAGCTTGTAAAAGGAAAAGACTAGCTATTGAAGAAGGAGCTCCATCCATCCCTCCTCAGCCAAAGCCTAAGGCTAAACTCTTCCTTGCAACCATCAACAACAAGCTTGACAAGTTGATGAGCATAATGAAAAGGAGATTTTTATTCCTATCTCATCTTCATAGTGATATGGTTGATTTGCAAGAGAAGTTGGGAGTTCACCCTTGCCATCTTCCATACTTCACAGAGTTTGATGACGCTTATGAAGAAGAAGGCAATGATGAAGTGGAGGATGGAGATAAGGCTGAAGGTGAAGATCAGGGTGAGGATGAAGACTTTTATAGAGATAATTCTCCTACTTTCTAGTTTAGGATCTATTTTGTATTTTTCTTTTTCAGAAAAATGTGATCTCACACAACTTGTTTCCAAGTTTATATATATATATGAAAGTTGTTTCTTTGTTGAAATTCTATGTTATGTGTTTGCTTTATTCTTTTGTTTATGCATTTGCTCCTATGTTTACTTAACTACTTATGCATGTATTCATTTCCCTTATGAACCCTCTTTTTGATCTTACCAAAAGGGGAGAGATAGAATGAATCTAAGTCTAAGGGAGAGAAAATAACTTGCAAATTATAGCATAACTTAATGGGGAGCTTCATGAGCATCATACTATCATATTTAGGATTTTTTAGAAATTTTACGTTAAATGATTGAATGTTGTACTTAGGAATTTTATCTTAAGTATTCATTGAATCATATTACACTCTAACTTCACATTTCTGCATTATTTTTCCTTAGGATCAATCTAGATTGTCAAAATCAAAAAAGGGAGATTGTTGGACTAGTATGGTTAATCCTAAGTCTTTGACCTTTTTTGATCTTGACAAATGAGATTGATCATGTCTAATGTTTCAACTAAGTGTTGTTTTGCATAAATTAAGTTAGATTTCCACTGGAAGTTAGAAGTGTTGCATAACCTTAAAGAAGGCAAAGTTCATCCAAATTCGAGTTAGTGGTATGTAATTCGCAACCACAACCTAGTTCAAGGAAAGGGTGAAACTCGACCAGAAGGATTTGTGGGCATCATCGCTGCCGCCACTTATCCATAGATAGGAGTTCCAAAGTCACAGATGAATTCACAGTGTGTGTCACACCTTTGTCACGACTGTGACTTTTAAAGTGATTAAAGAGGGAAGCCAGTCCATAATCATAGCATGCCAAGTGTCCCAGGTATCCATTGGAGAACAAAATTTAGGAGAGCAACATTTTAGGTAGCGACCGCGATTCCAAAAGAGGAATATTGTCTTTCAAACAAAAGAATTTGTGTCCTCAGTTGTGCCCTGTATAAAGAAGAACTGCGACCGTGACATTTATGGGCAGTTAGAACACAATGGCTATATTTTATTGATGGACCAATGAGAAGTTGCCATGTGGACTAGCCATCAGACATAAATGGGTTTTTCTGCCACAATTTTTGCCTTCTATATAGAAATTTGGATTTCGTGACCATGATTGACCAGTAGCAACCACGACTCCAGCCTAACATGCAATTAATGTAGAATCTGCCTAGCATGTCTTGAAGATTTGTTGAGCTTTAAAGTCTAACGTCTTTTTGGTTGGTATGGGGTATAAATACTCCACTAAACAATAAGAAATAAGATATATAGAGAATTCATTACTTGTGTTAAATCTCTCAATCTTTTGTTACTCATTTTCTTCTCTTCTTAATGAGATTGTAAGTGTTGGGTATGAGCATTAAACACCAGTTGTAAAGGTTGTAGTGTGAACCTATGAAAACACTCATGAGAGGTTGTTGTGTAAGCCTTAAAAACACATAGTGTAAAGGTTGTTGTGTGAGCCTTAAAAACACATAGTGTAAAGGTTGTTGTGTTAGCCTTGAAAACACAAAGTGCAAAAGTTAGGTGTGAGCTTAGAAATACCATTTGAAGTTAATAGAACACCCAATTACATAGAATTGGGGAGTGGATGTGGGGTCGATTATACCCTAGCCACTATAAATTATGTGCATCCTTTTTCTACTCTTCTTTATCCCTTGCTTTTAATTTTTTTTATACACCAATTCAACCCCCTCCCCCCCTCCCCTCTTGTCTTATTGGTGCCTAGGGCCAATAGTAGTACATGGAAACTACTTTAGGTTTAGATTAACTAGTACTTATGAACTACTTGTATGAGGTTGATAGTTCTTAAGAATTTATCACTTGTAAAGGCTTGGTCAGTGCCCGAAAACATACTTGTGTAAAGGTTATTGATAGCACCTTATGCTATCAAAATAGTGAATGCTTTTGTGGAAATATTAGAGGGAATGATGTAGGCAGGCTGTGTCGAACCCCTATAAATAATGTGTGTTGATTCTTCATCTATTTTTGTATTTAATCTAAATTCATAAAATCTGCCATTGTCCTATTTAACTCCTCGTCTCTGGCATCAAGGGACAATAATTGGTATTTGAGCTGGTCTCTTGATAAAAGCTTAAGTGCATAAAGCAAAGATCATGGCAAGTCATGAAGAATCACAATCCATCCATAAGCCTACATTCTTCAAGGGAAATGACTATGGTTACTAGAATAATCATCCCGAGATTTTCCTCGATAGTGAAACCAATGATCTACAGGGCATTATTGAGGAAGGAAGAGAAGTTCTAATAAAGCTAGTTGGAGATGTGTTACCCAAGTGAAAGAATAAGTGGACTACTAAATAAAAAAATGGCAAACCTAAAGAATATAAGTGCAATGCATGTTCTTTTCTGTGCAATCCACAAGTCTTAATATGTTAAGCTATAAATGTGTACATCAACCAAAGAAATATGGGATACATTGTAGACTCAGCATGAAGGAACTAGTGAAGTAAAAAAAAAAAAGATACAAATGCACACACACATGTATGAAACATTTATATACCAACCTAGTGATGTATGAAACATTTGTATACCAACCTGATGATGTATGAAACATTTGTATACCAACTTGGTGAAACTATTACTAAGATGTACAATAGATACATAGACATTATGGGCAGTCTCAAGACTTTGGGGAAGTCATATACAAATGAGTATATGGTAGCAAAAATTATGAGAACCCTTTCCAAAGTTAAGTGGGAAGCCAAAAAGATAGTTATAGAGGAAGCCAACAAAATGAAAGTCGCATCGCTTGATGATCTAATGGAAAAGTTATTGGCTTATGACCTCACTCTTAAAAAGCATACTGAAAATATAGCGATGAAAAAGAAAGACTTGGAATTGAAAGATAAAGAGGTACATTTTGAAACTCCTTTCACTTCTTATTTACTAATTTTTTCCTTTTATAGTGATGATAAATATTGTAGTGAAGATGAGCATCTTGCCTTCATCACCAACCAAGTAAAGAAATTCCTTTCAAACAAAAATGGTAGAAAGTCAATGAACTATAAGAAGAGAGATTTCAATAGTCAACTCACCTGCTATAGATGCAATGAAAAAGGGCATATAAAATCAAATTGTCATAAGATCAAGAAAAGTTAGCCCTCTTCCAGAAAATACACCTCTAAAAAAAGGAAAGGAAGTGTACAAAGCCACTTGGGATGACACTAATGATTCTAAACTTGATGAAGATGAAACAAGAAAGGAATTTACCAATCTTTGTCTCATAGCAACTAATGAGCAATTAAATAAATCTTTAAATGAACACATATCCAGCGGTGATAGTGAAAGTGATGGTGATAAAGAGGAAAATCCATTTGAGTCCTACTCTAAAGATAATTTGTATTCTATAATTACCAAACTCACTATGAGCATTATGACTCTTAAGTCTAATACCTCTTATTTTCAAAAAGAGAATAAAGTCTTAAAAGAAAGTGTTAAGTGTCAAGAAACTCTAGCTAAGGAGGTAAGGTCTCTCATAGTTGTGAACCTTAAACTGAAAGTAAATCTCAACAAGTTCACTAAAAGAAAGAAGAAGTTAGACTCAATCCTTGAGGTTTAAAGGAGTCAATTTATTAAAGATGGATTAGGTTACAATGACACTACTTTAATGGCTCTCTCTACTTCTCTAGTAGTGTTGTTAAGGCTAAAGAGAATATTGTTTCTAACTATGTTATGAAGCAAAAAGTTTCCAAAAAGGGAAATGCCACTAATACTGGCTCAAGAGGAAAGTCTCAACAAAATCACGTATAATTGTGAAATGCTCCCTTTAGAGCCAATTATGCTTACATGTTTCACTGTTAGAAGCCTAGGAGCCAAAATATGCAAAGACATAAAAAGTGGCATAATTGTGGGTTACACACACAACACAAGAGAGTTCCTCACATGAGAAATACTTTTACATACATTGCTTAAAGAAGCTATAAGATTAACAGACACTATATGCATGTACCACCTAGAGGTAGGATACTAGCTCACTTTGGTGGTGATTATTTCTACTATGGTATATATTGTTATATTGCCTATCATTGCCAATCTATAAGGCATGATAAGTAGTTGACAAGAGATAACCCCTTAGGACCCAAGAAGGTTTGGGTACCTAAGATATAACCTTTTCTTATTTTGCAAATATGCTTGAAATCTCAAGTTAAAGATAAGAGTGATATCATGATAATGGATGTTCAATGCACATTATAAGAGAAAGAAAATTCTCTCACACTTAGAAATGATTGAAGGTCTAATGTGTCTTTTAGAGACAATGGCAAAGTCAAAATTATTGGCATAGGTAAAGTTGGTAAGGATGATGACTCGCTTATCCTTGATAAAGTACTACTTGTTGATGGACTCAAGCATAACTTGCTAAGTGTAAGTTAATTTTATGACAAAGGCCTTAGAGTTATGTTTGAACCATAAATATGCTATGTATGAAGGATGAGCAACAAAAAAATTTTGTTCATTGGTATAAGAATTCATAATATTTATGTGATTAATTTAATCTCTCTTGCTAACCAAAATGCAAAGTGTTTAGTTTTAATAGTTGATGAAGGTAAAAAGTTGCATAAAAGGCTAGGACATACTAGCATGAAACTCTTCAATAGGTTAAATAGAAGAAACTTGGTTGAAGGTCTAGCTAAAGTCAAGTTCATAAAGGAAGGAGTTTGTGAATCATGTCTAAGAGGTAAGCAAATTAAATCCTCATTCAAAGCCAAGAATAAGGTAAGTTCTTCTAAACCATTACAATTGCTTCGCATGGATCTTTTTAGTCCCATTAGGGTAGCTAGCTTAGGAGGCATGCATTATATATTTGTCATTACTGATGATTTCTTTAGAAATACTTGGGTGTTGTTCCTCTCTCATAAGGATTCTTGTTTTAATGTTTTTAAAACCTTTTCCAAGAGAATTCAAAACCAATAAATTTGAAAAACTCACATATTAGGAGTGACCATGGAGGTGAGTTTGAGAATGCTAAGTTTCATAGCTTCTGTGATGAGTATGGTATCTCACACAATTTCATAACTCCTAAAACTCTACAACAAAATGGCATGGTGGAAAGAAAAAATAGAATTTTTCAAGAAATGGCTAAAACCATGTTGAATGAGTATAATCTTCCTAGGTATTTTTGGGCTGAAGCTGCAAAATGTCTTGAATAGAGTCTTAGTTAGACCTTTGTTAAAGAAAACTTTATATGAGTTGTGGCACAATAGAAAGCCCATGATTGCATATTTCAAAGTTTTTGGTTACAAGTGTTTTATTCTAAGCATTGAAGAAAACCTTGGTATGTTTGACGTCAAATCTGATGAAGAAATTTTCCTTGGATACTCTAACACTTGCAAAAGTTATAGAGACTTTAATAAGAGAACTCTTAATGTATAGGAGTGTGTACATGTTTTTTGATGAATTCGACTCCATTTCTTAAAAAAAAAAGAAGATTTTATTGATCTTATAGGTTCCTTGAGTGATCTAAACATTGGAGAAGAAGGAAAGAATATGGATAAACTACATGGCATGAGGAATGAAAGACATGCAGTTTCATCTCCTTCAACTCCTATTGAAGAGAAAACTCAACTGTAAAGGGATTGCATTTTCATGAAAGATAACCTAAAAGATCTTTTCATTAGTAATCCATCAAGTCGGGTAAGAACTAGATTATCTTTTAGAAATACATGCACTAATCTTGCTTTTGTATTCTTTATTGAGCCTAAGACCATAGATGAGGCTATTAAAGATAAACATTAGGTTCTTGTGATGTAAGAAGAATTCAATCTATTTGAAAGAAACAAAGTATAAACCCTAGTTCCTAAACCTCATAAACATTATGTTATTGGAACTAAATGGGTCTATAGAAATAATATTAATGAATATGGAGTCATTATTAAAAATAATGCTCAGATAGTAGCCAAAGGCTATACCTAAGAAGAAGGGATTGACTTTGATGAGAGTTTTACACTTGTAGCTAGGCTTAAAGCCATTAGAATTCTCCTTGCATTTGCATCTCACATGGACTTCAAGTTCTACCAAATGGATGTCAAAAGTGCTTTTCACAGTGCTTACATTGAAAAGGAAGTCAATGTTGAACAACCTCATAGATTTGAAAGCCATTACTTTCCTAATCATATGTACAAGCTTACCAAAGCCTTATATGGCTTGAAACAAGCTCTAAGAGCTTGGTATGAGTGATTGAGCAACTTTCTTATGTAGAAAGGTTTTACCAAAGGATTGGCATAATCATTTCTCTTTTATAAGAAAAGAATGAAGATTAATTATTAGTACAAATATATGTAGATGATTTCATATTTGGTGCCCCTAATGTTTCCTTATATGAGGATTTCCCACAAGTAATAAAGAGTGAGTTTAATGGGAGAACTTAAATTATTCCTTGGATTACAAATCAAATAAGGAATGGCAGTAATCTTCATCAACTAAGCCAAATATATAAAAGAGCTAATTAAAAGATTTGGCATAGACAATAACAAACCTTGTAAAACATCTATGAGTACTAACATCAAGATAGACATGGATGAACATGGTAAGAATCTGGATCAAAAGCTGTACAGAGCTATGATTGGTAGTCTATTATATCTCACAGCCTCTAGACTTAATGTTGTCCTTAGGCACCAAGATGGGGAGTTGAATTGGTGGATAAAAATTTTAAAATAAAGATAAAGGGAAGAAGATAGAACAATGGAGACTCAAAGATTTTATAGTGGTTCAGGCAAAACTGACCCTACGTCCACTCCCCAATCACTCAATTGGGTATTTCACTATATCAATGGTGTTTTCAAGCTCACACCCAACTTATACAACTTGTGTTTTAATGGCTAACACACAACC
>CATIWR010490045.1:0-36074 GCA_949677035.1 Omphalea diandra | reverse complement strand
TATATATATATATATATATATATATATATATATATATATATATATATATATATATATATATATATAGGTGGGTAATTACAGTAATTTTTTTGAAAATAAAAGGTATAGATATTTTTTCAATTAATAATAATAACCTTAAGTTATAAATGTTAATTAGATAGATAATATTTTTTTTATAGAATTAGTTATTATTTCAACCTTGAAATTCATGATTAATTAAAATAGCTGAAATATGGATATTATTTTAGTTTCGAAATTTATGATTATTTAAAATAATTAGAATAATAGATAAAAATATTTATATTTTTAAATTAAACAAAAAACTATTTGATTAATTAATTACTATAATATTTTCTCATTTACCTTTTTTTAACTCAGTATCATTTATTTATATTATATATAAAAGTGGCTAATTAGGAAAAAATTTCTAAATGTAAAAGAGTATAGATCTCTTTTAAATTGACAATGATAACCTTAAGTTATAAATTATAATTGATAGATAATATTTTTATATAATTAATTATTATTTTAATGTTTGAAATAATTAAAATAATATAGATCTTTATAGAATTAATTGTTATTTCAACCTTTGAAATTTTTGATTATTTGAAATAAGTAGAATAATGGATATTATATCAGTTTTGAAATTTGGGATTATTTGAAATAATGGAATAATGGATTATGTCTTTAAATTTTTTTAAAAAAATAATTGATTAATTGATTACTATAGTCCTTTATTATTTAAATTTTAAAATTAATATATTTATTTATAAGTATATTATTTTTCTCTTTATCTATATTTTATGTAAAATTTTTTAATTATTAAATTAAAATTTATCTTTATTTTTAGTGGTGTTTAAAATGAGAACATTGATATCATGCCTACAAAGAAAAATTACCACAATTTATTAAAATCAATAAACTAATACCTACATAAAAATAATAAAGTATTAAAATTTTGATGCATCGAAAGAGATTAATAGAAAGTTATTCTAATTCTATAGAAAGTGAACAACTATGAAAAATTATATTAATGGACAGTGAGGTTTAGATTTTTATATTATCATTTTTTATTAGTTGATTTATTGATTTTATTATATTAAAATATTTTATTGTTTTACCAAAATAAAAATACATGTAGCAATGTTCGATATTATAGTTAAAAAATTTAAGATTTTTTTTTAAAAAGGAAAAAAATCTACACCATTTGCAATGGCATGACAAAAAGTGTTAATATAATATTTATGAATATAGATTAAAAAACACAATTATTTTCAACTATTAAGTACAGTTATTTTAACTCTTTCATAATTATTGAAGAAGATATAGTTCTAATTTTCAAAACAGCCATATCTTATTAATTCATCTTTGTTGATGAATTTGAGAATAAAGTATAAAGTTCATAATTTTTAGATATTAAATTTTTTATATATTTTTTTATCTTGTACCTTATATAAAATGAATTGTTATATTTTACATATTTATTTTAGATATTGTTAGTGTAGTTTTTTATGTTAAAGTTTCAATTAATATTTTAAGACAAGATGGAGCTTTGAAAAAAAAAAAGAAATTATAATAATCAATCCCAAATAAGAAATAATATTTTTTTATTGAAATTTTTATTTACTAAGATATATTTTTATATTTGCATTCTTATAAATACCAATTCAAAAGAATACAAATAATTTTTTGTGAAGATTAATAGAAAGTGAAAAAACACTAATTGAAGAAGAGATTGAGAAACATTCAATTATAACTTTGTCAAATTGCAAAACTTCGTTTTATAACGGTAATTTATTTTTTATTGTAGATAATTTCAAATTATAATCTATAATTTAAAATTTTTATATATTATTATTAGATTAAATCTTGTATAATTATTAGTTTGAACTCTATTAGTATTTTTTTCTCAAATATTTAACTCTTTTTATATTTTTAATTGTTATTTAATTTTTAAATTTAATTTATTAATCATTTTATCTTGAATTTATTTTTCATTCACTTATTAGTTAAAATAATATTTATTAAAAGTTTATTTTACATGTATTTTTTAAAAAAATCAATTGTTTATAACAACACACTATATATTCTCTTTATTTATGTGAATATGAAATTAAAAATAATTAAATTATATATTTAATAATTATTTTAACCATCTGTAACATGCATGGAGTCAAAACTAATTTTTGATAAGAGGAAAAGGTTAATAGAGTAATTTTTACATATTTTAATTCTATAAACTTTTTTTTTTAAACTTTCAATTTGATTGGTAAATAATCAAATGGAAAATATGTTAAAATAAAAAAAATATTATAATATAAATATAACCTTGTTGATATTTAATCATTACTAGATACCCAACTCCCTCTAAATGTGAATATTAATAAATATACAATAATCCTTTTATTTTGAACCATGAATAGATAGTGTTTGGTTATTTTGCTCCATCGAACTTTTAATTAATTTAAGTTTATTTCATATAACTTTTGAATTTACATTATGAGAACACATTCTTTTAGTTATTTATAATTTAAAATTTAATGTGAAGTGATTTTTCTATTTTGACTTATATTTTATATAAATTTTAGTTTATCATAATGCATTCATAGTCTTAGAAGCATATGTACGTATCTTGAACATGATTGTCATTTTTTTTAATCAATTCTCTTCTCTTATTTTAAAATTATCAAACAAAGTCAATCTTATTACTTATATAACACTATATTGTTTTTAAAAACTCTCAAACAAATTATGGTTAATTAATATTTCATTTTTCATTCTATTTTATTATTACACCTTTATTAACTTCCTTTTTCATTCAAAATTCTCATGTAAAAATTTAGATAAAAGTAATTAATTTATTAGAATAGCAAGTGGCAAACTTTTAATTTTTTTCAAGCTCATAAAAATAAATATAAACGTAATTAAAAAACTCAAAATAATTTAAAAATTATTAGATCAAATTCAACCTAATCTATATAGATCATTCAACTAATTGAATATAACTCAAAAATTTAACTTGGCTTATATTATTAAAATTATTTATAAGAAATTAAAATAATATTTTATTTATTAAAAAATCAAAATTACAAGTGATTTAATTAAAAACTTTAAAATAGCACAAAAATTATTTATATATATCAATCCAATCATCTAACTCAGTAGCAATTCAAAATAATTAAACTCAAATATATTGAAAAAAATATATTAATGATAGTGGACTCAATCCCAAAATGATGTTTTATTAAACTTGCTTCATCTATTTGCCACTTATAATTGTAAAATGTTTATGAAATTTTAATATTACTTCTAAAATATTTTTTTACTTTTAAAGAATTAAGAAGAATAAAATTTCAAACCTACAAATATATAGGCTATAGGAGAGGAAATTTAATCACAAATGAAGTTAATTTTTTTAAGGTAAAAAAATAAACATTGGATTAAACACAATAGAATGATACAGACAATCACATTCACATAAAATGAAATAAAAATAATAAAAATTTTGGTTGTTAAGGCTTGAATATCTGAAACAATAGACTTAATATTTGTCGATATAACACACAATTTATTCGCCCAATTAATAAGGTTTTTTGCATCACCTAATTAATAAGGTTTTTTGCATCACCTTCAAAGATCACCTCTGTATATATATGCGTTGGTAAGTCATAATCAATATTATTCTTAAATTAAAAAGCTTTTATAAAAACAATAGAATTATAGTCCATAACACTTACTATAAAAATGTATCGGATTGGCAGCCGACTTAGCGACGAATTCATCAATATAGCTATATAGCTATAGATTTGCTTTATATTAGCAATAGAGTTTGGATGTTAGTGATGGATTTTAATTTTGTCGCGAATTCTATCACAAAATTAGTGTCATTTAGCATGAAATGGCCTTCAAAAAAAAAAAAAAAGAGATGAAATATTTCACCACTAAAAAAAATTTATATTTTCAAAATTAAACTAAATACACAAAATTTTTAAAATATAATTTATATTAAAGAACTATGTTTTAGATCTTTATTTTTTGAAACTCTAGGCCTATGCGGTATACCTTGAATCGCTCCTGTTCATAATTCTAATAGTACATATATAATTAAAAATTGTTAGTGAATTATTTTGTTGATTATGTTAATACTCAACATATGTTCTCTCATAATTAATATAAGCACTTCGTGAATAATCTAAATATGATTAAAATATACATAGCATTATGCATATACGCGATGTTTTATAATTCTTTCGTCTCACTTTAAAAAAATAATTATTCCATTTAAATATATTTATGATGGACTGGAATATGATTGTTTAACTTCAATTAAAGTGATTGGTACGATACAGTTCCATTTTATTTTACCTATCTAAAAATATTCTTATTTTATTCAACTAGTAGTTAGTTAAAGTTGCTTTAGCACGTGCTTGTTTGCACTTAATATTCCTTAGATATTCGCATTTTAGAGTGTGTAAATAACAAATAACAAATATTTTACCTATTTCATAATATTCGTCTTTTTAAAATTATATATTTAAATTAAAAATAAATTAATAACTAATTAATTATAAAATAATTTATAATTAATACACTTTTAATTATTTTTAATTGAAACTCTACACTAACACTGATAAAAAATATTTAATTAGGAAAAAAAGAAATGATAATGTTGAAAAATGTAGAAAATAAACAATGAAAAAAAGAAATGATAATTTTGAAAAATGTATAAAATGAACAATTAATGTTACATTGATAATATATAATGAAATTTATATTAAAATAATTTTTTTTTAAATGACAAATATTGTGAAATGAAACGAATATTCTCATATATATTTGGTTATTTAAAGTTTCGTTAGATATTAATATTGGTTAAAAAGCTAACAAGTCCCTAAAATTATAATGAAGAGACAAATGTGAACGAAATAAATTTTTTCATCAAAATTACTCATGATCTTATATTATTTGATCAAAATTATATATGATTTCATATTATTTCATCAAAATTACTTATATCTTGCACTATTTCATCATAAAAGTCCAAAATATTGACTTATAAGAGCATTAACTTAGGAATGGTAGTGGACGGGGCGAGGGTTATCGCTCATCCCTTGTTATACTCTTCTGATTAAGAGAATTTTCTCTTGATCTCTCCTCCGTATGGACTCCTTACTTTATGAAAATTGATCGTAAGGCAAACATTTTTATTATTTCTATTATTTTTAACTTATTTTTTTAAAAATACAATGTATTAAATTATAAAACAAAAAAATTTTATGCTATAAACTAATATATATATATATATATATATATATATATATATACACACACACAAACACACACACATGTAAAATATTCATCTAATATATATAAAAACCTATAAAACAATATTTAATTTTTTAAGATTTTACGAAAATCCACTTTAAGGGTTCTCATAGGGACCCGTGAAGCAAAAGTGTAATTTTATCATTGTTCTATGAAGAAAAAATGATAGAGATTTCCCGTCATATCTTATAAAAAGTTTCATAAGTAATTAGATTAATGAAAAATAAATTAAGAAAATATAGGGTGAGAATTCCCCACCCTATCTTAGCTTCAACAGTGATTCAAAATTGATAAAATTATTTTAATTTCCTCCATTATTACCTTATAATTAGGGCAAAAGTATAATTTTTGACATGGATTTGCCTCACTCGAAACCACAGTGGTGTTTTTTCTCGTACTAATAATATTTTTACACATAATTATATTTCTATTCAACTCATTTCTTTATATACTGGTTGCAATTAGATAAACTAAAGAATTATTATTCTATTAAGACATCACTATTTAATATTATTCAATCAATCGACTTTGATTTAGGAAAAAATTTGTTATCAAAGTAAAGTTATTTTTTAAGGATTTAAGAATTTGAGGAAAGTTGCATGTTTGTCGAAATACAATTGTGTTTGGTTATCTTAAATGCATTTCTTGACCATTACACATTTTGTTAATATTATTTTTTATTTTTCTAATTTTTGCTCTTAAAAGATTAATTTTATAATTATTAAATTGTATTTATAACACACACATTCTCCTCGACTAATATTTTAGACTTTATGATAAAATAATATAAGATTAATGGTATATTTAATTAAATAATACAAGATCAATAGTATTTTTAACGAAAAAATTTATTTTATTCTAATTTATCATTCTGTTACAAATTAGAAGACTTATTTGACACTTTAACCTATTAATATTTGAGTGTGTAGATATAGAAGCCATTTGCATACGTTTGGTCAGTTGAAGTTTCTTAACCATAGTTGGAAACTGCAAATGAGTAAATTTAGTTTATAAATTTATTAGTGAGGTGAGATCGATAAGTCTAGTATTTTCTCATCAAAATAATAAATTAAAATTTAATTCAATTTGAAAATTTTATTTAATAAATAAATTGAATATTAATAAATGTTATCTAACTAAAATTTGAGTAATTCATAGTTAGAATACTCATTTATAATCTCATAGCCACGACACCATCTTACATTTTCTTTTATATATTTACTAGATTTTTTTTTTAAAGGTAAAGCCAATTGTGACTTTTAATTGCTTTTAAGATTTTTATTTAATGATTCTTTAATTTATTAAAATAATAATAATAGTAATAAAGCAATGCCATATCACTTGAAACTGAAGAAAAGAAAACAAACCCATCGGTGGGCCTCAACTCGACTGCTTCCTTGTCCCTAAATCCCATTTCTTGCCACATATCGTTAGAAGGCCTAATTTCGAGTTCCAATCCAACCTCTCTTTAAAGTTATTCGCAGTTCTATTCGCGGCGTTGTAGCCCAAAGATTTCATCAAAATTATAAAAGAAAAAAATAGCAAATTGTGGATATATATTTTATTAGAAACCTAATTAAATTATCAAATAAATAATAAATTTATTTTCCAAGGAATAGTAATAATTCTGTTAACACACACTTAAGATGTGAACAAAACATCTACTTAAATTGGTGTTTGATAAAGTCCAAAATTAAATACTAAAAACTTAATAGACTATTTATTTGAGCAAAATTGTTTATATTAAATAGTCAATTTAAAAAAAAAAGATCTCTAATACATTATATATATATATATATATATATATATTATTTTAGAGTAAAGATTTTATTCGACTATGTACGTAGAAAATAAAACTTCACTCTTCACTCTAATTATCATTAAAATATTTCAATTTTTTATGTAAAATATTAGTTGATATTGATTATTTTTCTTATTTATTGAAAAATTTTTCTCTTTCATCCTGCAATTGTAATTTAATTTTATTGAATATTAATATTTATTGAATAAAATAAAATAAAAATATAAAAAATCTATTTCAATTGTACAAATTTCTTCACTTTTTATATCTAAAAATTCTTTAAGATGTTGTTTATTATGCAAAAAAAAAAATAGTCCTTAAAATAAAGAGCTTCATTAGAGAAGTTTTTACGAGTGAATACAACTATTTGCACTTCTCATAAACTTTTTTTATTCTATAAAAAAATATAAATAACTGAAATATTTAATACAATTTATTTATATTTCTTTCAAAGCTTATTGCACTCTTTTAGAAGAGCAGAATAAGTTTAAAAGAAGTCTAAATAATTAGAGAAAAATAATTTAATATTAGAAAAATTCAAAGCCGAATTGATGAGTGATTAGAACAGTGATACAGTTAAAGTTGGTGGTGATGATTGTGATGGAAACTAACTAATGACAACCATCAAGTCACTTCTAGTAGACTTGTTAAATTTGAATATAAATAATGGACTAAATGCATCTAAAAAAAATTATATTAAACCAAACCAATATATCAGGCTATCATTTAAGGGAAAAAGATTAATAAAAATAATGAGCCAGTTAGGCATGAGTGTCCACAGTTTATTAACTGAATAACTATAGCAGACTAATAAAAATCTATTATTTTGGTATCAGAAATTTGGTTTGGTTCGAATGTTAATTTATATAAAAGTACGATTTTCGGTTATCTTAAATTAGCAACCGAAATAACATAATTTTTACTAATTAACATATAAATTATAATTTATAGATAATATTTGTCTATAACGAAACTTTTATTTGTAACATGTAAAATATTTTATAAATAATATATTATTTATAATGATAATTTTATCTGTAAACCATAAAATATAGTTATTTTTTTTCATTCATAACATATAAATCATAAATTACAAATACTCAATTATTTCAGTAAAAAAATGATAACCGAATTAAACATTTTGCTGTGATTATTTTCAATTTATACCTAAATTCAGTTTGATTCAATTATTATAGTAGAACCTAAATTCAGTAACATGATTTAATTTGATTTGATTGACCATAAGTACACGCCTTATATTTTGGCAAAAGCTGTCAAAAAAATTGCTAAATTAATCATCTACTTTCTACATTTCTATAAAATAGTCTTTCAGAAATCCTTAGGCCCTGGAGAGAACCAGACGGACAAATGCCTAACAGCAATTGTGGATCCAAGTTGCCTGCAAGAACCCAGCTGCTAAATACAAACTTCCTGATTTGAGAAAAAAACAAAAATACTTTTAAAACAGGACAATCTTGAGAAGACGGAACAACCACCCACTAAGGGACAAAGGTGAGAAGCTAACAACATCTACGCAAATGTCACTGACTCAGTGGGTGGGTGGGGGGGACAATCTCCAGGGAAAATCGCCCACTGATAAAACTTTGCAAGATCCCAACCCACCGTTTCCCTTGGGCAGTTTTGCAGGTCAATGCCACCGGTGCCCACAGATTTTGGTTGAAGCAATGATTTAGAATTACAACACAGAACCAAAAACAGAAGGTGCGAATTACAAGGGGCGTATCCAGGTAATAGGGGAAAGTTTTCCTTTTTGGAAGATGAAGGCAACAAATGTAGTTAATTTACAAGTGAACTTGATTGAGTTGATCACAAAAAATATTAGGTAGTGCACAGCATTACACTCCACATGGCGGTGTTTGATGAGCTGAACATATGACTGATAGTTTTTTAATAATCCCCCCACTGTTTCCAAAAACGATCCAAAATAATATTCTTTGCTTACAATTAGCTTTTGCAACTAATCGAACTGTCCCGGTAATTAAATACAGTATCTGCAATAGATTATTACAGATATCCTCCCCTAGGTCTTAGCCTATTTATACTTCTCTAAGCAACCTACATTTCACAATCTGAATTGGACAGAAGAGAGAGAGAGAGAGCAGCAGCAGCAGATGGAGATCCCAGTGATAGATTTCGGGGAATTTAATGGTGAGAACAAGAGCAAAATGATGGCACTTCTGCACGAAGCTTGTGAGAAATGGGGATTCTTTCAGGTATAAACAATGGAAGCCTCTTCACATAAGATCAAATGCTTCATTTAATCTAATATTATCGAATGTATGCAGATTGAGAATCATGGAATTGACAAGAATTTGATGGAGAACGTAAAACAATTGGTGAATTCACACTATGAGGAAAACTTGAAAGAAAGCTTCTATGAGTCAGAGATAGCTAAACGCTTGAACAATAAAGGAAATACATCTGACATCGACTGGGAGAGCAGTTACTTCATTTGGCATCGCCCAACATCCAACATCGGGGAGATACCAAACCTCCCAGAGGATTTTGGGTAAGTCATCAGACCCTGGAATTATTTAACTTTTCCATCACGTAACATAGCTCTTCAAGATATATCAGCTCCTTATACATTAAACATGCAGCGAATCAATAGATGAGTACATTAGTCAACTGATTAAGCTAGCAGAGAAGATATCTGAATTCATGTGTGAGAACCTTGGTTTGGAAGAAGATTCTATAAAGAAAGCATTCTCTGGAAAGAAAGGTCCTTCAGTGGGAACAAAAGTGGCCAAGTACCCACAGTGTCCCCAGCCAAAGCTTGTGCGAGGACTTAGAGAGCCCACTGATGCTGGGGGCATCATCTTGTTGCTCCAAGACGATCAAGTCCCAGGACTTGAATTCTTGAAAGATGGACAATGGGTCCAGATCCCTCCATCCAAGAACAACAGAATTTTTTTCAACACTGGTGACCAATTGGAAGTGTTGACTAATGGAAGGTATAAAAGTGCTTTGCATCGTGTCATGGCTGACAAAAATGGAAGCAGATTGTCTATTGCCACTTTCTACAATCCAGCTGGTGATGCCATCATTTCTCCAGCTCCCGAACTCTTGTACCCTACTTGCTACAGTTTTCAAGATTACCTAAAACTTTATGCCACCACAAAGTTTGCGGAGAAGGGACCTCGATTTGAAACCATGAAGAAAATGACCAATGGGAAAGGGCACCACGTTCTCCATGTCTAGAAGTTGCATAAGTATACCATAAACAACGCTCCCTCGAGGTTCTACTATCATTTTATACTAGTATTTTCTACATAAGAAATGTCAAGTTTTGTCTAATCAGCAACTTTTCAATTGGATTCCAGCAACTCTTCCTTATTTTTGTTCAACTTCGTCAGTGATTGCATATTTGTTTAAAATAAAATACCCTAAATATCAGATAAAGCAATTGTCGAAGCAAAATCATCTACCTGATTTTAATTAACATCTAATCCTATATTAAATGATTCTATAACAAGTGAAAACCCAAAAAAAAAAAAGTGCAGTTTGTACCACACCGAAGAAACTGATTTAAGACGCATAAAAACAGGAAGTCATTGAAGATCTATTCAGCAGCTAGAATCTAGCCAATTTCGATAATATAGAGTTAGTAACAAGAGTATTGGTCTGCTCAGCTGCTTTTCCCAATAAGAGCTTATGAGATTTCAATAAGAAAGAACATCTGGTTACTAAACATGGCAAAAAGTTTCTAAATCTTAGAGATTTTGAGAACCTTTGAGCGAGTCCTGAACCCTTAAAGCAATTTCGTCTACTGAATGTTGAGTTAATTTAACATCAAGATTTAAGATATTATGAAAAAGGTTAAACAATGATTCTGTCCATACCAGTTCCACGGATATCAGACCTCCGTGGCAAGGAAGACAAACGAATCTTCCCTCACCATCTCCCCCACGTATCAGCGTCTGACAAAAAGCAGAAACGTGAACTGGATTCAAGCAGTCCTTAACAATCCTTGTTATGACATCGCATATAGGATTGTTTATACCGCCAACTCTCATTATCAAAGGAAACAATAGCGCACATTCAGCGGCTCTTTGGTGAAGCTTGCAGAAGTGTACCATTGCAGTCACCAGCACACGAGAAGCTGGCTGTTCGAGAACCAGAATCTTCGGAAGAAAAATTGAACTAAGAACTTAACTTGGCCAAGAAAGCTCATCTCGATCAGCTTCCCTAAAATGATGAGAAATGAGAATTGAAGCAATCTCATCATCCGCGTTCCAAGGTTCAATCAAACCCAAAACTGCAAAAGAATTCCCTTCATTCTCCAAAGAAAGCTGGCGAATTTCATTCGCTAAGTCCAGAGTCTTAGCGCGAGACTCAAAATTCATAACCCGGGCACTCAAAGCAGCTGCCAAGTTGTGAGTTTCCAGCGCTACAGGCTTATCCACAGGACGGTCAATCTCCATTCCCTCAACAACTTCCTCCAAATTATCTCCAACTTGAGTAAACGAATCCTGCTCACTTCCATGACTATCAAACAATACTCTTGAATCCAAATTCCTCACGCGACACAGGCAGCCAAGGGAGAACAAGATCATCATCAGCACTCGCCCAGCGACTCAAACTCTTCATTCACTCTCTCTTCTCCAGATCCCAAACTCAACCCAGAAATCCATTCGTAACTTGACTAAAAATCCAACCCCTCCTCGTTTTCCAACATACTCCTTGCCAAACTGGTCAAGTCCCGCTTGCAAAATTTCTCATTTTCGAAGGCTAAAAATGATAGAATTCTGGACTGCACCGTATCGGGCAGTGCGTGTATAAACATGATCGTTTTTGTGGTTGGAGGAGATAAGGTGGTGATAATAGCGTGGACGGGTTTGGTAAGTAGAGATAGGAAAGAGGCAGTAGTGATAGGGGTCGCTGATGAGGCGTCGAAAGACTGGCATTGCCATATCGAGGCTTGGGTTTCTGGCGTTGTGGAGTTGAGGAAAATATCCGAGAGTGGAGCTCATTGCTCCATTTATGCTGTCAGCCCAAATTACTTGTCTATTTTTGGGCAGAATATGAAAATTTGTAAGATTCCGAGTGACTGTCTACACTTGCAAAGCTTAGTAATTTTGTCGCTCTGAAAAAGATCATTTAACAGTGGTGGATTTTTGAAAGCCACTGCATGTTTAATATATTCTCACAGAATTATCTTATTTATTAAAATAATTAGAACATTTTGTTGCTTAAAAATATAAGTGATTCATTTTGATTTATTTATTTTAATATTAACATTATTAGAAAGTCTATTTTTTATATTATTATATATGCTCCTTCACTGGTGGACTCAGAATTTAGAATTTGGAGAGCAAAAATTTAAAATATTTCATTATGTGGTGTTTTTAGAGTATCATTAGATAGTTCACTTTAAATTTGAGTAAACAAATTATGATTTATATAAATATTATATTGTTTATAATTTAACAAAAAACTAAGAAATAAATAAATTATCTAATACTACAGACAATAGTAGATAGTTGAAGTATCAGTAACTAAACAAAGAGAAAGAGTAAAAAAAATTAAAATAAATAGAGAAAAATTAAAAGAATGAATATTTAACCAAAAAATAAAGAAAAGAAAAATAGAAAAAATAATGCATATAAAATAAAGAATATTTAAAATTTAAGAAATTATAAAATATTTTTAATTGAGGTAAAACTATGTTTTATAAATCTAAAGAGCAAATTAATTTTTAAAAAAAATTAGAAGGATTACAAGATGCATGTATAAAAATAAACTGAAAACTGAAAAAAAAATATAAAGATCAAAGAGATAAGTTTTTTAATTTTTGGGGGCAATAGCCTCCTTTTGCCCCCTTATGTCCGCCCTATGCTCCTTTCCATCTTTTATATTCTTAGAATAATTAAATATGTACATTATAGTAAAAATTAATATACAATAATATATAATTTTTAATTTTATATATAAGAGAGTAATAAAATAAATTATATGGTGTGTATATATATATATACACACACCAATTCTATATCATGTGATTTTCTTAAAATTTTCAAAAAATAATTAATTTTAAAAAATTTATAAGTTAAGATTAAAATTAATTCGCCAATTAGGGCTGATAATTTTTTATATGACCCTATTAAATGATACGACACGACACATATATAAGTAAGTTTGGATTTGACATAAACAAGTTCAGGTCATAACACGATAAAAAAGTAAGTTAAACGGATTGACTCGCTTAACTTACAATAGATACAATTAAATATGATTATATAATCGAGTTCATAAGTTAACATATAATGCATGACACAACTATACACGTTTAAATATGATTTAAATAAATATATTTAAATAAAAATACATATTTAAATTTAACTTATATTTACTTAGATTTTAATATTTAGTTTATATTTTTAATATATAAATAATTTTTAGTTAAAAATTAAAATTTTTAATTTTTTATATTTTTAAATAAAATGTGTATTTTCATGTTATGACAAGTTAAAAATACATTAATGATATTATTGATTAAACAGATTGTGTCATGTAACCTATTTCATAAACATATTTGTATTAAAGTTGGAGATTTTGACATTATTAATTAAATGAGTCATATTTAAATTGATTATTTTTATATTATAAATGTGTTTCGACACAATACAATTATACATACATGATATGAATTATCACTCCTGTCGCTAATGGATCATTTTCTTTATCCCTTACTTTTGCAGGATTCAAGATGGGTATGGGCGTCACCTAACCTTTCATGAGAAAACTCGTTGCTCATCTTTCAAGGTCGAGACAAGGGCTCTCATCACCATATGGCATTTTTTGTTTGAACATTTGGGATACGGTACTTGCTAGGGTGACTTCAAGTTATCTTAATTTAAAATAAATTGAGTTTTAAAATAAAAATATAACTTAACACCGACTAAAAAGATAAATGAGTAAAAAATTATAATTATTATCAAACTAAGAAATTCAACAATTTTTTTGTTTCTCCCTATATCCAGTCTCTTTTTTACTAACCTCCCTTTTTTTATATATTTTATTTTATTAATTGTATATATAATATTATATTATTCTTATTATATATCATATTACTATATTATTATACAATACATTATGTATTATAATAATAATAATAATAATAATAAAAAATACATTATTATACTAATATCATATTATTTAATATAGAAATTATATATTTATTATTATATCCATTTATTAATATATTTATATTAAAAAATAGATCTTTCATTTATAAAATAAATGCTAAAAACTGTTTTTATATACACTAATGATGTACTACAAAAAGTATATCTTGATATTATAAAATATTTATCAAAACATAATTTTTATGTAAAATGATGATGTTTAATAACTGATTTGTCTACTTTACAAAATAAATTGTATTATTACAAAATATCTATCAAGATATAATTATTTTATGTAAAATGGTAATATTATAAGTTATACCGTGATATTGCAAAATATTTGTGAAGATATAATTTTTATGTAAAATGAACATAATTTTTTTCTTTTTACAAAATAATCAATAAAACTATTCTTTTTTTTTTTCTTTTTCCAAAATAATCAATAAAACTATACAAAAAGTACAATAACTTCAGTTATTTTATAATTTCACATAGTATTATGTATATTTTTTCTATTATAAAATATAACATGATATTACAAAATATTTGTCAATATAATTTTTATGTAACACAATCATATTTTTTTGGTTTACAAAAAAATGTATAAAATTACATAAAAAGTACAATAACTCCAATTATTTTATAATTTCTTATAGTATTTTGTATATTTCCTTTATTACAAAATATATCATGATATTACAAAATATTTGTTAATATACGATTTTTATATAAAATGATCATATTTATTTCTTTTTATAAAACTATCTATGAAATTACATAAAAATACAACAATTTCAATTATTTTATAATTTTATATAGTATTGTGTATGTTTTCTTTATTACAAAATAATTGTTAAGACACGGTTTTTATATTACATAGTCATATTTCTTTCATTTTACAAAATACATCTTGATATTACAAAATATTTGTCAAGACATAATTTTTATGTAAAATAATCATTTTTCTCTTTTTACAAAATAATATATGAAATTACATAAAAAGTACAATAACTCTAATTATTTTATAATTTCATACAAAATAGTTGTCAAAGACATGATTTTCATGCAACATGATCATATTCCTTTCATTTTACAAAATACATTCTAATATTACAAAATATTTACTGGTATTACAAAATATTTGTCAAGACGCAATTTTTATGTAAAATAATATTTTTTTTACAAAATAATCTATAATTACATAAAAAGTACAATAACTCTAATTATTTTATAAGTTCATATAGTATTATATATTTTTTCTCTATTACAAAATATATCATGATACTACAAAATATATTCTATCCAGATATTATAATATAGTTGTTAAAACATGATTTTTTTGTAACATTATCGTATTTTTTGGGTTAACAAAATACATCATTATATTATAAAATATATTATCATATTACAAAATATTTCTCAATATATTATTTTTTATATAAAATTATCATATTTCTTTTTTTTATAAAATCATTTTTGAAATTACATAAAAAGGTATAATAACTCCAATTATTTTTATAATTTCGCATAGTATTATGTATCTTTTCTCTATTAAAAAAATATATCATAATATTATAAAATAATTATCAAAACACAATTTTTATGTAATATGATAATATTTCTTTCGTTTTACAAAATACCTTGTAAAATTACATAAAAATTATAATAACTTCAATTATTTTATAATGACATATAGTATTATGTATATTTTTGATATTACAAAATATATCTCGATATTAGAAAATATATTTTTATATTACAAAATATTTATCAAAATATAATTTTTATGTAAAGTGATCATATTTCTTTTTTTTACAAAATAATTTTTGAATTTATATAAAAAGTACAATAGTTTCAATTATTATGTATAATTTATTTATTACAAAATATTCACCCCTTATTTAACTTTTTTGCAATTCTTATTCTTTTTTCTGTAAAAATATAAAGAATTATTTCATTCATCACTTTTTTTACCATATTCAATTTTACAAAATAAATCTTTATATTACAAATATTGATCAAGACATGATTTTTTATGTAAAGTGATGATATTTCGAAACTTATGTATTGACTTTACATAATAATCTAATTTTTTTTTAATAATTATAACAACTCTAATTATATTTCTCTTTATTATGATATATTCTTCACTTCTTTAATTTTTTATAATTTTTAATTTTTTTATTAAAAATAAGGGAGATTATATAATTATTTAGTTTTTCTTACCATATTCTGGTATTACAAAATAAATTCTTATGTTACCTACTTTTTTTTTTTAAACTCTTTTGTAATTCTTATTCTTTTATACTAAAAATAAGAAAGATAATGTAGTTAATCACTTTTTCTTACCATATTTAATTTAACTAGTTTATAAAATAATCAATATAATTATTTCTTACTTATAATTTCTTTTATAACTTTATAACAGAATTATTATCTATATTTGTTTCTATTATAAAGTGTGAACAGTTTTTATATTTTTTTTTATTGTTTGCCAATTTTACATGCAAATTTTTATTTTTAAATATTATTCAATATTATTATAAGGTCTGATTTATAACCACTTTACTTAATTTATAATCAATAAATAATATTTATTAAATTAGTTTGGAACCCTATTTTATAACTAACTTTAATATAAATTATCACAAAAATATAATATTTACATATTACATATAAATAAATAAAGAAAAGAAAAATTAAAATTTCAAAATTAAAGAGCCTTGCTCCTCAAGCATGGGATTTGCCAAGAAACCCAAAAGAGAGGTCCCTTTGTTGGAAATATTTTTTATGTGGGCTAATATTAATTATGGATTGGTTTTAATTATTTATTAAAACGGACTGAATGATATAGTTTATTGATTGTGGGTAAACCCAATTAAAATGTGATCAATGTCGTTATGGGCTTGTGACATCTTTTGTGGGCTGATATGGAAAACAGTCAGTGTAGGCCTATTTTAACATGGACCTGTGATGGGTGAGCCTGTTAAAATTATTATAAATAGGCTAGGTCCCCTCTCCTGCCTTCATACAGAAAACCCTAGTTGCTATACCCATTGTAGCCGTCTTGGAGAAGGTCAAGGAGAGAAAGATCTAGCTTTCCGTTTTCAACAGTTCTGACGAAGTGTTTTATTTCAGCGTTCGAGATTATGGCTCAAAGTAATTTGGGATTCAACGCGGAGACAAGTATGCAAATTTATTTTCGTTCAGTAATTAAATATTGATATTTTATAATTATGTACAAGATCCTATAATTAAAATATTTTACACCCTTTGCTTCTAAATTGCAGCATGGGGCACTATAAACTTGACATAGCTCAAAGCAAGAAAAATTTTCTGGTTTTTACCAGATGGAGAAGAAGAGAAGAGGTTCTATCTCCTTGATTGAAGGTGAAAAAAAAAAAACTCAGAAAAATCAAAAGAGATATATTCAAATATCGATAGTAAAGTCGACGTGATAGAAAAAAATCAAATGAGTTTTTCTCAAATTTTCAAAATTTTAAGTCTAATTTTATTGCTTTGAATTAATTCGAAATGAAATTGAAAATCTAAAAATGGATTTGTTTTATTATCTTTGCAAATTGAAGAAGCAAAATTTGATAAAAATAAATGGAAATGTAAAGAGTAATCTCTTTAAAATCAACATATATAAACATAAGTGAGAATTGCTGAAATAGAGATAGTAGGGATGACAATAGTTTGGCCTTGATATGACAACAAATTTTCGCCCTTTTTTTTCTATAAGATAAAGATAGAGACAACAAATTTTCGCCCTTTTTTTTTCTAAAAGATAAAGATAGAGATTCCATCTCACCTCTCAAGTCTCTAAAAACTCTCAAAATGAATCCTCACTGAAAAAGTTTGGCATATTTTTATAATTTAATATAATTATTTTAAAAAAATAATTTAAACATAAAATAATTTGTCCAGTGAAATCTTTATGGAGGTGGATAGGAGAAAATCCCTCCCGTCAGAAGAGCAAAATGAGACACCAGGGATAGCCCTCTGCCTCGGCTTTCCCCTGTTGCTGTTCTTAGGAGATAGAGACTGTCATTATCAGGCAATAATTTTTTGTTATTGTATGTCATGGAGATGGAAAGAAGTGTGTGATATTAATTACATTGATAATGGAAATGAAAATCAACGGTAGAGGGTGATTTGGTGGTTATGAGGCAAAAAATGAAGAATAGTTTTAAAATTTTAGATGAATTTATTGACCGTTTATTTTAATTGACAATAAACATAATATTAACAGACGAAAAGATAAAATAAACGTAATAAATCAAATAATAAAGATGTTTTAATATGATATACTAAAAAAAGACTAAATAGTATAGTATAAAAAAAAAAAAAAAACATGAAGTGGTCATATTCTAAGTTTTAATGGTATAATGAATTTGAAGATAAAATATTTTTAAAAATTGCGAGTAGTTAACATTTTATCAATGTATGTAGCTTGAAAGGGGGAGCAAATAACAGAGGGAGTATCCAATTTTTGGTAAATTCTGAAAAATTCCATAACGACAAAATACATAAATAATAATTTCCCTCTTAAAAAACAGTTATCCAAGCAAATTTATTTAACCACACCACTCACTCACTTTCGCCTTTCCTTCCTTCATTACCTTCAACAAAATCAAGTCAAAAGTCACCTCTGAAAGGACCAACCACCACACCACCATGGGAGTAGCCAACAACATAACGGCAGTCCTAAACTTCGTCGCCTTCCTCTGCTCAATCCCCATCATCGCCTCCGGCATCTGGCTCGCATCCAATCCAGACAACGAATGCATCCACTACTTCCGCTGGCCTGTAGTCATCCTCGGCATCCTTGTCCTCCTTGTCTCCCTCGCCGGCTTCGTGGGTGCCTACTGGTACAAGGAGACTCTCCTCGCATTCTACCTCTGTGTCATGGCCATTCTCATCAGTCTTCTCTTGATCCTACTGGTTTTCGCCTTCGTCGTCACCCGCCCCGATGGCGGGTACGATGTGCCCGGTAGAGGTTATAAAGAGTACAGGCTTGAAGGGTTCTCGTCTTGGTTGAGGAATCATGTGGTGAATTCCAAGAATTGGGTCAAGATTAGAAATTGTTTGGCGGAGAGTGATGTTTGTTCTAAGCTTACTCAGAATTATATTACTGCTGATCAGTTTTTTAGTGCCCATATCTCTCCTCTTCAGGCAAGTTCTTTTCTTTCTTCTCTTTGCTATTTTGTTACAGCTTTACAGTTCAGTTTTGGAGATCACTTCATCACACTCTTGAATTTTAATTTTTTGTGTTGATTTTGAATATGGTACACTTTCATAGGAATGGATCTAAAGTTTGAGTGTGATCGCGAAAAAAAAAAATTAAAAACAGCTACATTTTTCTACTAATTTTTTATTCTTTGCTTAAACTGTCACATTTGTAAATTCGACTCTATTTGGTAATCAAACTTGAAGATGGATTTAATACTACTAAAGTAAAATTCTACTAGTAAACTGTCACGTTTAGTAGTCCTCATTGTTCGTCAATTCTTTCCCTGTGCTTTTCAATTGGATACATGGGGGAAGAGCTAATAGTATAGGTGGTGGTTGGACGAAGTTGGTGGACAGATCAACATAATTGAAGGTGGCTCAAGGCAACCTTAAAAAAATATGTAGTAGGACCCACAGGGGATTATGATTATCGAATTAGCACTTAAAGCGGATCAGTATTTTGTGGTCCATGAGATCGTTCAGATCTTTAATTTTGATCAGCATGACTTGATCATATTAGGTAGTGCAACAAGAAAGAAAAACAGAGCCATGCAAGCTGTGGAGTGTGTGGGGGCACTCTTGATGCTTTGCTTGCTCTAGTAATAGAAAATTTGTTCTTAAAATGAACCCAAGAAAGTTAGTGCCAGTAGTCTATATACCTACCAACTAGATCATGAAATTTAGACCAAAATAGGTTGTCTTTATTGCAGAAGATAAAAATGCATGATATGGAACTTATATGGTTGCCAGCTAGCTGAATGATGTGTTAATGTTTAGTGACTTAGTTTGGTGGGGATACTTTGCCTTTTTTTTTTTTTTCAAAATTTTATTTTGTTAAATTGACTCTTTGGCATTCGAAGGTTCTCAAAAGAACTTAAAAAGGCTGATTGGTTGCTTTTCTTTTGTTTTATCAGTTTTCTATTTGTTAATCTTTTTAGTTTTAACATCTAATGTGAAACTGATTGTGTTACAGTCAGGGTGTTGTAAGCCCCCAACAGTCTGTGGCTACAATTATGTGAACCCAACATTGTGGTTAAACCCAGCAAACCCAACAGGAGACCCAGACTGCTACTTGTGGAACAATGACCAGAGCCAGCTCTGCTACAACTGCAATTCTTGCAAAGCTGGTTTGTTAGGGAACCTAAGGAAAGAATGGAGGAAAGCCAATATCATTCTCATTGTGGCAGTTGTGGTGCTTATTTGGGTTTATCTCATAGCCTGCAGTGCCTTCAAGAATGCTCAAACAGAAGACCTTTTCCGGCGATACAAACAAGGCTGGGTTTGATTTATGTTGCCGAACAAAACCGACTTTTCCCATTGTTCAGTGGTTTCTTGCCCTTTCTTCTCTTTCATTGGTTACAGCCTGTTATGTATGCGTCACTGTCACTCGAAGGTACATATTCGTTTTTCCGTTGTTCTTTTCTTATCTAGAATTTATGGACTGATAGTGAAGGCTGCTCGGGACACCAGTTTTTTTTACTTGTGAAAATGATAAATAGAATTAGAATCTCAATAATCAGCTTTCACCAGAATTGGATTCTTCTATTCAATGGTTATTGTAGCTTTCTTGGACTCAAAAACATCCATGTTATTACATTGCCATTATCTTTACGTATGCACATGGAGTCCCACCAAAGGCTGCTTCTTCTAACTACCGGTCAATCTACTCAGAAATGTTCTCGGATCGATTACATCCAGTGGTCCCATCGATAAAATTGAAATTAATCAATAAGTTAATTTAATTTAATATTCCAATAGATCAATTAAAATTAAAAAATCGATTAAAATTAAAAATTAAAAATTAAATTAATATAGAATTATTCATCTTATAAAAATTTTAAAATTATTTTATTTTATTTAAAATTTAAATATTATAAATATATTTCATTACATTGTCATATTATTTTTTTAATTTTTTAAAACATTTTTCAGTATTATACATATATATATATTTGAATTAAATTGATGAATGTTAAAAACATTGAATAAGACTTCATGTTACTTCATGTCTTGAACAAAAAAAAATTCACTTTGGAGTTTCTCTTTAAACATTATGAGATTTATTTTTCACATATTAATAAATTGAGTGGTTCAAGATAATTTTTCTAATAAAGTCTCACCTTTTTTTCAAAACCTCTTTCATTAAGGTGGCATCCACAATTGTGCACTGAATATTAAAAAAAAAAAAAAAAAGCTGCTTTTTCTTAATATCTGATACATGATTGCTTAATTAAATAAGGCACCGACATCACCGAACTACCAAGCACCACCTTTTGATCTTCCAAATCCAGTGCAAACTTTTTGTTCACATCAGATTAAAATACAAGAAACAAGCCACTAAGTTTTTTTTAACATTCCTAAAAAATTGTAGCCCACTCATTCCCTCAAGTTGTTCTCCTAATTATTTGAGCTCTCAATAAGAAAAAAGAAAGCTATTCAAATATTAGCCTAAATCTTATGTTCGCATTTCATATATTATAACAAGGATAATTATATTATCTCCACTAAATTATGGTAATTTAAATGTATAGAGTCTTGGTGAATAATCCTAAGAATAATAGCATATGCTATGATTGCACAATTTCAAAAATTCAGCCTTTCACAGAAAGGAATCCTTATGGATTTGTGCCCCTTAATAGCTCAAGTTGTGCAATAGTGATTGTGTTGATGCCATTATCATAAATTAGCTTCTCTAGTTCTGCTACCAGTAAGAAGGCAGAATTGATTCCACATGGTTCATTGACTATAATATTAGAAAGAGAATAAATCAATACCCACAAAATTTAGGCCATTGATCATCAAACTGTGCACTTCTGTCTAAGCTGTGGATGCCTTTCTAGAGTAAACAACATACATTGGATCCGAGCGTCCAGGGTTGGGAGATATATCCACAGCCTGTAGACAAATGCAAATCAGTCAGCAATCCCCAAGTCAATGGATCAACTTCAATCTGCACATTCAGCATCTACACCATTATCCAAGTTATAAAATAGTGAGTAATGACTGATCTTGGACTGTTCAGGCACAGTGATAGCTAAATGTCATGGGTGCAGCAAGATGCTGAAAAGCATTAGCAAGAAATTGAGGCTGATACATAAGCCAGAGCACTATTCTATATCATGATCTGGTAGATTGGTATTTGATTCACTTTCAACATAAGGATCCAGTATCAAGTGTTGGCAAATATTAGGGAAAGACCAACAGTAAAGGAACAAGAATACCATTTTACTGCCAACTGTTTTTGTCCCCTCAAATTAACTATCAACGAGTCAAGTCAAGATATGCTCTCACAGAAAAAGAAAACTTTATGATCATGCCAATTGCTCCTTGTCATCAGAAAATAGACTATAAATTGAGTGGCTTACCTGAGGAGGTTCAAATCCTCCAGCATAATGGAAATATGACCCGACAATCAAAACATGATCAGCATCACCAGTTGATGTCCATATAGAAATTGCTTTTGTCCAAAAGCAACGATTAGAAAAGCTGATATACAAAGACATTCCACAAAATTAGAATTGGTCCAATAGAAAATGTGCAAATTTGAGAACAAAGAAGATATGCCTACATGATTGATTGGTAATTAACCTGACATTTAATTGTGGGGTAGTAGAGGGTAGGTGAGGGAGCGAATTAGCTCAATTTAATTCTCTGTGTCTAGACTTCATTAATTCCAAACCTTAAATCCTTAACTCCATAATCGTTGTCTAATGACCTTAAATTGCTGAACAAGAAGTTACAGAGTAGTTCTATTTCTTTCATTGACTGTTAGATGGCTGGAATTCTATTTAAGGTAACACTCATAACAAACAAAGTGTATTTACATAAATAAAATTCTGTTTAAGGAATAATTTTGTCCAGGAATTGTTTCATGGAATCAGACATGCTTAATCAAATACAAAACTGTCAATGAACAGATTCTTCTACTAAATTGGAAACTGGCAGAAGTTCTCACCTCATTATAGCCAATCCATGAGGCTTAAGTATCCGACACATCTCCTTGAAAACATCAAGAGGCTTCGTCAGGTAATCAACGCTTACCTGTGAAATGAATCCAAATAAAGAGTGATAAGTGTGCTACTTCCTTAGCAGACTAATACTTCCCCATTAAAAGAATTTTGGCAACAGTATTCTCAGCAGAGACTGGAAAATAATGGAAAATCTCATAGTAAAATGGTGGCAGCTGAGTTTCCCATTTGGAAACAGAAACCGCCAGGGACACACAAAAAAAAAAAAAAAAAAAAAAATGGAAAAAGGAAGGTTTTGAGTTGAGATCATTATAGTTCTTAAAGTTATTTCTAAAATGTCATGCAGAAGAGATTATGCTAGCTGATGAAAATATTCTGCTTGCGGGAAGACCTATGTAACCCAAAAATGTGTTTGAGTCATAAAATGCATCCAACAAGTTACCATAATAATCATAATAATTTCCAAGTCAATTACAATACTCTCAATAACAAATAGAAGCTCACACAAAAATTTACCGGTAGTGGTTCTTATCATATTCTGCATATATAGACATAATCTTCTAATTCTGAAGACACATCACAAACATGTATAGTGTATACTTTCAATGAAAAAATCATCAACATGGTACTTTCAGTGAAAAAATCATCAACATGTCGGTAATTTATCAACTCCAATTTCAGCTTTACGGAAAGGAAGTGCTATTAAGAGCATAAGTATTTCAAACCAAAGCTTGAACCAACCAGTACACAGAATTTTGTCAATTCGCAACTAATTTTTGAATCTTAACTATGTCAAACTACAGTCTGACAAGAACACATTAGATCAGTACTTATAGCACAATCAAATATCAAGAGATGTGGAGAAATGCACGTACCACATTAGTTATGACATCAAAGGAATTGTCATCAAATGGAAGTTTAGGATTCAAATTTAAGTCTTGAACAATGTACTCCGTCAGAACCTATATACACAATAAGCCAATCAGTGATATTACAATCAATAGAAAGATCATATTTATACATATAATGCAAATCTAGAGAACTAGAGAGGCCACAATAGTAAATATGATAGTATCTGTCTTGTTTTAATCAATGACACGTTACCAGGAGATGAACGTTGATGATTAAATCATCATGATAATGCTATACAAAGCACTGGGATTCTATTGCAAAGGAAAAGTTGTAAGCTTTTAGCAAGCAGAGAACAGAATAAGGAAGGAAATTTTTATAATAATCTTCCAACCAGTAGAAATTGTACAAGAAGATTGTTGATTAAGCATTACAATATTGTAATTTACCAGCAAAAATGAGCAGTTAAAGGAAGCAATTTGTAGTCTTGCATAATATAATGAAAGGTATTTTTCTTTTTTCTTCTTTTAATTGTCCTAAAAAATAACTAGAGACAATACATAACGACACTAACAGTAGTATCTTACTGGGTTCCGCTTAAGCTCTTCTTCATTCATTCCTTGTCCAACTATTCTATCTTGCTTGTATCCTTTAGGAAAATGGCTGACCTACAAATACAAGCCGAAAATCAGGTTCAGTTAACATGAATAATAAACTCATAAGAAAGCTGGATACATATTAGAATTATCTTACCCAACTACTACACATGTCCAGGATGCTAATTCCTGGAGTGTTGCTTGGAGGGAAAACCTCCGAGTAGTACTTTGTCAGTGCAGCAATGGCTGGATCATCAATGTGTGCCACAAATCGAGGAGCTTCATAGAACAATGAGTCTGGTGACCTTAAAGTATCAATTTTTGGATTTTAGATTTAAAAGACAGCAAACTGAGTCATCAAGATGAATATATTGCTCCAAATTCAAAACAATTGAAGCTGCCAGTAGATAGTAAAAAACTGTTGGAAGTTGAATGTGCTATTAAGCCTGAATTTTGTAATATGCAACAGTTTCCTCTACCTAACGGACAAATTGTAGAATGGAAAGTTGAATGGATGACATGAGATAATTCCTATATGTGAAGCAAATACAATCAATTTAGCCAAGATTCTCCTAAATTTTCTTCCATATGCTGTAACAATTCTGTTTATACAATGCATCGCAACTTTCAGTAGATAGTCATGGACATGAAGAAAGTTCAAGGGAACCATTCATATAACAACCGATGTTATAGGCAAACACCAGCAACAAACCTCAAGGAAGAACTAAATGAACAGAAAACTTGATTGAAGAAATAAAATGAAGTTTATAGATTTTACTCATCAAACCGCTGAAAATCCTCCTCCTTGAACGGAAACTGCTCTGGCCATTCAACATTCTTCAATACCTAGGAAATTGAAGAGAAGATAGGAAACTGTATGTGACAGTTGGCGTCCAAAATAAATAAGATTTTGAGTAAGAAATGAAACACATCACAGAAAAGATCATACTAGATAAAGCAATGGCTCAAAAGCTTTTTGAAGAAAATGAACAAAAACATAAGACCAATGACCAATCAGAAGGCAAAAAAAACAAAGTTATGCATTAACCTAAAGAATTCCTATACAACCACATTAGAATAATGTGCCAAATTCCTCAGAATCAAACCAAACATAGAATTGATAATGAAGTTTCTTACTTTAGTTCCTACCCATTATTTGAAAAAAGAAAAAAAAATAAAACTTGGAGCAACCCACAAGCTAAAACAACACAAATAATTCAAAATACTCAATTTCAAGAAAACCCAGAAACCGAATTCAATAAAAGAATCGAATTGAATATGAAAAAACAAGTAAAGCTTGAAACATTACCTCTTCAACAGCACCCTTTTGCCTTGCAGAAGCAATGAAGTGCTTGGCACCACCTCTACCCGCCACACTCATAAACTGAGCCCAAAATGAAGCCCCTAGTCCTAACACCAGCCTACGAGGTGATCTGAATCCACCGTTCCACTTCCTTTGCGCTTTCTTAGTCAGACAAGAACAATAAGGATAAACAGTAGCAAGAAGTGGTAACTTCTGTTGCAGTCGGTGACACATCAGATTGGCCATTTTCACATTTCAACGACTATTATATATGTTTGTATTTATATGTTGAGATTGGTCTTAGGATAGCTGACAACGTGTGTCACTTGTCATCACATGGTATCATGATACGCACCGTTTCTATGGTTTGGATTTCATCGTTGGTTTGTGATGCAGGTGCAGTTTGCGTGGAAGGCTTTTGGTTTTCTATTCCTTTTATCATTTCTTTCTTTTTATTACATATTTTATTTATAAATAAATAAATAAATAAATTATATATATATATATATATATATATATTGTTTTCAATGGCCTATTGAATTGAGCAAGCATTAGAATGGACTTGTTTGGGCTTAACAAGCTCTTTCTTGTACCTTACCCCACGCAATGAAAAGATGACAAACTATATCATGTGTTATTGGTCATATATATGAATGAGGGTTCATGACATCTACTATAATAAAAGAAAAGGCGCACGTTGATTTTGTGTGTTTCTGTTCTAATGCATGGATTTTTTCACATATTTTTTCTTTTTTTCTTTATAAATAAGATTTTATATATTATAATTTTATATATTCCATATAATTATATTAATATAATATATTATTATATTATTATAATTATATAATTTATATTATTATATATAAATATTTAATATAATTTATAATATTTAGTAACTAATTATATTAAATTATATTATAAGTTTTATAAATTAATTATATTATATTAATATATTATTATCTTAAATTAATTATATTATAATTTTAAAATATAATATAATTGTATTATATTAATTAACTTAATAAAAATAAATCTATAATTTACTAATAATAAATTTATAGTTTATAGTTTATAATAAACTTACAATTTACAAAAAATAACTTATAGTTTAGTCATAATGAATCTATAGTTTATAAAAAATGAAATTATATTTTATATTAAATTCACAAAATCTTCATATGGAAGTTTGGATAAAAAATGAACATATAGTTTATTACTAATGAACCTATATTTAATAAAAAATAAATTTATATTTTATTGATAATAAATCTATAGTTTATATTAAATGAACCTGAATTTTATAAAAAAATAAACCTATAATTTACTCATAAAAAATTTAGAGTTTATATCAAATGAACTTATAATTTACTGATAATAAATTTACAGTTTATAATAAATGAACTTGTATATTTAAACTGATCAAACTACACCATGTAACAAATGAATCATAAAAAAATATAAAAATTCATTTAATAATATTAATATAAACATAAATAACATACCTATAGATATAAAATTTATAAGTTTAAAAATTGATAAACACTATAAAATTTATATATTAAATATAAAATATATTATAATTAATCATAAATTTTTCTATTATTTTATTTTTAATTGAAGATTTTAATTCAATTATATTTTTTATTATTGTATTATTTTTTTATAATTTTTATTTTATATTATGTAATATAAAATAAATATTCATTAGATTAAATAAATTATATGTATGTAAATTGATTTTTGTGAAATAAAAATCTCATTTATAATATAATAATATAGATTATAATATTATTAAATAATATAATATCAGTATAAATTAATATAATTATATATTGTATTAATGTAATTATATAATATAAGAAAAGAAAACAAATGAAACAAGAAAAAAAAAAAAAAGAAAGAAAAAAGCTATGCATGGGATGAAAGAAGCAAGCTGATTACATTTTTTTTTTGTCTCTTACACTTGGTATGGACCTGGTCCATTTTGTTATATAGACAGCAGTACGTGATATAACAACCCATGAAATGAAGTGATATTCTTATTTTTAGAAACATGAATTTCTTTTGAATAGAAATCTTGAGAAAAGTAGAGAGCAACATCCATTTCCTCTGCTTTCTTTTATGTATAGATTTGATAAAAACAGGGAAAAACTATCATGCCATGCCCACTAAAAAAGTATTCCACAAATCATATTTCAAAGTCATTCACACCAAGTTTCTCTAATTATTTTGCCAAAAAAATGAAAAAAATGCAGATCCCCCAAGAGCGCTTTTTTTTAGGTACATGGAATATGCACCTCGTTAGGAGCTAAGGTGAGCTTTTTCTTCACCCTAAAAAACTGCATTCTACAGGGCCAAAATTGTGAAACAGAGGCTACAACATAGACGCCTCCATTTTCTTATAGACCCAGCAAAATTATTGAGTGCCCGGCAATAAGAATGAAACAATTCAATGAAGTTATGACGCTAAAAGACAAAACAGAAGTAACACTTGATAAGAAATTTGTGTATGTTCATGATAAAGAATGTGGAAAAATATAATTGGAATGAATTATTAAGTCCTAACATTCACTGATTCAAAAGGGCCTAAACAATCCTTAATTAACTTGTACGATCCTGAAATACCATTACTAGGGGCCAGAAAAAGAAGAAGATGCAGCATTTTTAAGAGGCATAGTGGGTGCACCCCGCAATATACCAGCAGATCCACAACCTTCTTCATCTTCCATAAGAATCAAATCATCAGTATTTCTAAATGCCCCATGAACCAATATAACCACCACCCCTAAGAAGAGTGCGACAATAATATTATCTGTTACATTTTTTGTAAGAAAAAGCACAACGATTGTAGCCATCAACAAGAACATCATCACGAATTTATCATTGAAAGCAATGCCAAAAATCACCAGGGGATCGTCACGTAGAAAATACAGGAACAACCATAAAGCCATCATGATTATAAAGACGATCAATGAAATAGGGTGCCAGAGCAAGCTGAGGAACAAAATGAACAGTATGATAATAATGTAGTTATAGCGAAAGAATGCTGCGTTGGTTTTGATTTTGTGAACAGATTCGTTGACCGTAGCAGGAAGGCTGAAGGATTGCAGCTGGATCATTTCCCTCCATGGTCTTCTTGTTCCAAAGCTCGATTCGATCTTTTCTTTTGCATTCGAGATGATGTAAATGTGTGATTCTGCAGGTATTGTTCCATATGTTGTCATTTCCTTTTTTTTTTTTCTCCTTGAGGATCTAGAGAGACAGATGAAGGGAGGGGGAGGAGAAGAGTATGGAAATGCTAACGAGGAGAGGGGCGAAGAAAGTGGAGGTAACTGCTTTCCCAAGAATCATGTGAAATGTATCTTAGTTGCAATATTAATTGACGGGTGGTCCAGATGAATTGCATTGCAATTTGCAACAGAATATCACGCATAGTTTGACAAAAAGAGCAACTAATGTACCTCTTCAAACATCATAGGAATCAAAATAAAGCTCCACTTTCATTGTCCTACATACCTAATTAAAGGATAAATATTAAAGCTCGTTCTTTACTGTTGATAAAAAATTCTACTAAAGACGACAAACAGGCGAAGGTATTAGACACAAATTTATCAATGGTATAATTTTTTATCTACTGATCAAATCAACCTTTATTCAAGGAAACACCAAGCATATATCACATTGAGACTGAACAAGCTTCTTTTTCAATTGGGCATTGAGAAACCGAAACATCATCTCCACAACAATGGGAAATACTTGTTCGCTAAAATCTAATCAAACCTCTAAAGACAATTGAAACAAACATAACTGGAAGAAACTTCAAAATAAGTAAAACATATGTTGTGTTTTTCACTGATTTGGTGGCAGAACGTCTCCTTTGAGCACCTTCCAAGGACCATAGTAGAACTTTGGCTTCATGAGAGGCACTGCTTCGCCTGGGTGATCTTCCCAGTACTTTTCCTGCTCAACACAAGCAGCATAAGTCTTATTCAATTAGAGCCTACTTTGAATTCCCAAACGAGGAATGGCAGGAATTTCAATGACCTTTAGACCAGTAAATTAATTAAATAATTAAGACATAATTCTCCATATAGTCCGATCATGTAGTAGAAATGATGTTTTTATACAACGTATAAAGTTAATGAAAGGTGGATATATGAGAGCTCAAATAAAACACAACAAAAAAGAGAAATTACAGTGATAGAAGAACAACATACTAATAACTCAGAGAAAATTTCATATGATGTGCCAGTAAAACGTAGCTCTCATAATCTATGACAAAGCTTATAAAAATAAAAACAAAAATGATAACGGTTGACATGCAGATGACTAATATATTCCCTAAGATGCAGTGCAGAATATAAACTATCAAAAGATAGAGTAAATTAAAGAAATATGACACAATAACTCCATTTAGGGCATGTTTGATTTGTTGTTAGAAATGGAAAAGAAGCAGAAATAGATATCTAGATCCAAAGAATCCCATTCCATCCATATTTTTAAGTAACTAACTGAAAATTGATGTTAATTCTAGGAATATACTTCAAAATACATATCATAACAAATTCATGTTATTCATTTATAAAAACATTATTAAATTTTTGGATTCTTCATGAACTTAAAAAAAAAAAAGCAGGAATCCTCTCCCAGGAAGTGTATTCCTTTGAATGAGTCTCCGCTTCCATTAGCAGCCTCCTCGTCACAAAAAGGTGTCCAAAAGAGGAATACTTGCTCCCACCTTTAACTCTTTCACAAGGATACTTTTTAGTAGAGTTCGGAAGGGAATTTCTGCCAGGTTAGGTAAAGAACCTTGCCTTTCCTAGCTTTGTCCCCCTCCTCTTCTATTTTAGGTTTTCTGATGTAGTTGTTTGTACTTTTCTTTCTTTGTCGAGATCAATGTTTTCCTTTGAGGAAACCTTGCAATTCTTTAAGGTGGTCTAGATGGGATCATAAGTTTATAATTGAGCACCAGAAAGTGGTTCAACATCTAATGCAAAGTTCGAAGAGGAGAGAGAGCCCATTGGCAGAGAGCAGGTATTACTCTTTCTAAGAGTGAACCAAACATGGCCCTAGAGTTTCTCAAATAAAAATTTTTATTGGTGCAAGAGATGGAATAGGCTTGAATTAGAAGCCAGCTAGAGGTTTTTTTTATTCTTCATAACTAGTGTACTCCTTTGGAAGCAGAGGCAGCTTGTTATGAATCCCATGTAGGCTTTTAATTCAAGATAAAAATGCTGATCTTCTATAGTGAATACTCAATACCATTTAATATATTATCAACCATAACCATGGCAACAAAATTTGTGCTTTTGAAACCAAATCCTAATATGATTGTCACACGTCATTTCTTCCCCCCCCCCCCCAATGATTAATAACAGAAACAGAGGAAGCAAAACAGAGAAAGTTGAGAGATATGAACTGAAATTTTATTAATGGAATCTCTTAACTTACAAAGAAAGCTGCGGTCTATTTATGCAAAGGACAAAGACTATCTAACGATTTGTTAATTATTTAACTATCCAAGCTACTAACAATAAATTAGTTACTCAAGCAAGGTCTCTGGCGGTGCCTCTTGACAATTAATTAGTCAACAAAATTAGAGGAACCCACTCCAATAAGTCTCTCATTTTCAATTGTTAACTTCAAACCCAATCTTTCCCTACCATTGATTATGTCTTGCGAACCCTTCCATCAATAATAAACTAAGCATAATTATAATAACCAAAGCCAGACATAAACATCAAAAACAAGGGAAGAGTAATGAAATTGACCTAAAAAAACTGAAGGGAATTGAGTGGAGAAAGAAAGTGATGGAATTTACCTTGTAGAGTTGCTCAGTGATGGCAGAACCAATGACCCCTGTGTAGAAAGCAGCTATATAGATAGTGACTAGAGGAGTAAAGGACTTGGGTCTTCTGTACGGCTCTATCATATCCCAGAGAATCTTTTTTTCCCATTTGGTGTACAGATAGTCTGCGTATTTCCTCCATAGATAGCTCGCCATTTGCAACCTCCCTCTACTTCCACGAAGCTTTTCTTGCTCTGCAGCGATTCTGCGAATTCGGTAATCGCTGTTGGCAATATAAATGAAATAGATAGTGTGTTATCGCGGATAGGTACTGCATATTTCAATTTAATTTTAAAAATTTATAAATCTTGAACTTGAACTCAATCGGCTCACCCTAGCAACAAAAAGTGACCAAAGCGTGAAAGTCATGAGAGTAAAGGCAGAAAAGCATGAAAATTTAATTACTAATCGCGTTTTGTAGAAGGGCAACGGCTGTCGGGGGTTGTTAATGGCTGTGTATGGTGGTGATTGACGCGTCGGTGTCTGCTGGGAGGCGATGAGGAAGACGGAAGAAACACAAAAAGTAGCCCAGACTTCGAAAAGATGGAGAAGATATATAACAAAAGGCCGCGGGATAATTCTCTCTGATGAGTAAAATTATTAGCAACAATAATCAAAAAAATTATTAGCAACAATAATCAATTACACCAAATAATTCTTAATCTTTTTCAAATTTCATCATATGCTAATCCTACCAACTAAAAAGCACATCATTGATCTGATAATTGAGAATCTGTTTCAAATTTATGAAGTCTATTTTAAATATTTTTAATGTATTAAAAAAATACTAACTACGGAAGGATGAAACACGCTTCAATAGTAAGCCAATAAAAGTATCATATTGTGCAGTCCTCAACATGCATGATCTGTGCTGTTGTTGATAAAGAAGGCTAGAATTAGCACTGAAGAATTTCATTTCTACTGCTAGAGTTTTAAAGTTACAAACATCACGGCTAGAACAAGAGTGACGATTGACAAAGAATGCAAGTAGGATGACAACTTCTGCTTTAGATTTTTTTACAAAGAAATATCCAATATACATAATAACAGCCGATGCCTCATCCCGGAGGTACATTATGTGAGCAACATACACCCCAAAGCATGATACTATATAGACAAACGATTAAATGAAGAGCCAGAGTTCATCCTGATGCTGCCGGCTTGTCTTTTGGAGTAGACACAGATTCAAGGGTAAGTTCTCCAACTCCCTTTGGTGGACAGGTGCTCGATTGAACTGTGTTGTGCATGGCAATAGCATCTTTTATTTTTTGAAACTGCAGTTGGTTTGGATAAGAAGAAGCACGCGTGGTTAACATTCAGTTTTAGTAGTAAAACTTGATTTATCTAAACTGCAGTTTCGATTGTTTGCTCAAAACTAGAGAAATGAAGACCTTGTATTTCATGCATGAAGTTTAATATTTTACATTTTTCTCTCTCCAATTATCCATGTGCATGTGTATTGAATATTGAAAGAAATAACAGGAGAAATGCCAACCTTAGCAAGTGAACATGAAAAGGATTCCAATTGCCCATAAGCACCGCGATAGAAGTGGAAGTAAGGAAGCACTTTAACATTCAAACTTTTGCACATAGGCTTGTTTTCATCAAAATTCACTTTCAGGAATAGAATCTCTGGATGTTCTTCAGCTGTCCTGCAGAGCTGAACAATCCATCACATGACAAAATCAGCAGGATATACAAGTAACACTTTCTAAAGATAGCAGAAAACTACAGTTAATGTTTTTCTACATTTCTCTTAACAAATAGAACTCCCTGGAAGGTTTCTGGGAAGAATCTTCCTCCAACCATTCCATAGAAAGAAATGGGGAAAAAACCGACACCTATTACATCATGTAGCATCTTTACCTTAAGTAATATTGATATACATATATTAACAAGGACAAAAATCATTCAATGAGATCCAGAAACCCGTTCATTAAGTTTCACATTGACAAAAAAAGATGTCAATGTGAACCATCAATAGCTTCTTAGTTTTAACACCACAAACATAATAAAAATATAATATTCAAATTTACTTCTTTAAGGTACTCACTGTCAAGAGAAAAATCCAAACACATGCATTACCAACTGATAAAAAACATAATCCCTTTTTCATATCCATCCTCAACTAGCTCACAATTACACTGCAGATTCATCTCTCATCAAATACCTTAATGCAGACACTGTTCTGTTGTGCAAGCTTTCAACCTAAAACTTGGCAAGTCATTTGACTGTACAGCACTCCAGGCTTAAAGATGGAAGATCAAAGACACCTTTGATATTGGCAGATTCTTTTTAATCGACTGGATATTATAGTAGGGTTGCACACTTTTAAATTTTAATCAACTGGATATTATAGTAGGGTTATATACTTTAAATTTACCTTTACCTAAATTATAAAGAGGCGAATGAATGTTTTAGCCTGCTGCAAGGCATTCTCATGACAAAATGAGCTCTAGAAGCTGGTTAAAGTACATGTCTTAATGACTTCTACCAGCATGATGCCTTTTTACAGAGTCCAAGACAAAGTGAAATTCAGAAGCAAATTTTGATTCAATTATAGTTGTTAAAGGCGCGCCTGAGGTGCAAGGCACACCAGGCACCAGTATTTGCGCCTTAGAAAACCAAAGGTAAGGCGCTGTTACAAAGGTTCACGCCTTGGTGCGCCTAGGGCCTCAAGTGAGGCGCTCTAAAGGCGCACCATTGTCACAATCTTTACCTTTTTTTTTTTTTTTTTGGTTTTATGTGTGAATAAATCTGAACCATTGATTAAAAATTAAAAAATACTTTTAGTAAACCTTACCACACCTGATTATTTCAAGAAAAAACAAAAAAAAAGGAAATAATAAATCTTCTTCAGCAGTAAAAATAAATAAAAAAAAAGAAAGTTAGAGCAAGAAAGGGATTTGCTCCAGCCAAAAAAGAAGAAGAAGAAGAAGAAGAAGAAGAAGGAAATTGCTGAAAAAACAGAAGAAGAGGAAGAAACTCTGTTCCAACCAAAAAAAAAAAAAAATAGAAGAAGAAAAAGTTGCTGACAAACAGAGGAAGAAAAAACAATCTTAGAAAGATTAAAAGCCTTGTGTGTTTAGGATTTGAAACCTTTATTAAGTTTTCTTTTTCTTTGTGTGTGTGTTTTTTATTGTCATTACTTAATGTATATTGAATATTAATAGTTATAATATTATATCACCTTGTTAATAGTCTAATGATAAAATTTTTAATTTTTTTAATTTTTTATTTTTACTCCTCATGTCACTCAGGCGCGCACCTGCATCTTGCACCTATGCACTAGGACCCCCTTAACGTCTCAGTGCGCCTTGCGCCTTTAATAACTATGGATCCAATATTAATTACACATATGGTAAAGTAATATAATCCATTTCATACATGCAAATTAATTGAAGCGTGATAAATTAGAGGCCATCGGGGAATATCAAAAGTGAACTCAGGTGGCATTTTTTCTAGGTGAGAACGAACTCAGATATATACCGCAAGAGAATGGAGACAGAGAAAGTTAATTAACAAAGACTCCATTTGTTTCGCGGAAAATATTTTTCTAGAAAACATTTTTTGCAATTTTCTTTATTTGGTGTATCTAGGAAAATTGGTCAATGAAAAATGTTTTCCGGGTCAAAGGGAAAACTAAGTCATTTTTTAGAAAAATGACTTCTTATTTTGAAAACAAAAAGTCATTTTCCAGAATTTGACAAACTATTCCAAGTGAAAAATAAATCAAATAAATATATGAATTTATTATCATTGGTCATCCTTGACTACCGATACCATCACCGGTCATTATCAACCAGCGGTGGTTGCAGGTAATAGATGAGACCAAAAAATTCATTTTTAATATATTTTTTCTTATATTAAATAATAAATAGTATAAACATAAAATATTTATAGATTAAATTTTGTTATAATCCTATTAATCAAGAGAAAATTGATATTTTTTATAATGTGTTCCAAACACCAAAAATATTTTACTTAGAAAAATTTTTTCT
>CATIWR010489928.1:0-33840 GCA_949677035.1 Omphalea diandra | reverse complement strand
TAGGAGCTTATAGCCTCCCCATCCTACTCAATGAGGTAGTGAGCAGTTTGAAGCTAAACAATCAATAATCAATAATAGAAATATAAAGGTAAACTATATTAGAATAAATTTTCCACTTAGGAGAATTGAATTTGTCTATAGAAATATATATAATACACTCTGTCCCCACAAATTATTATAAACATTTTTTTTTATATATATATTTATTTTTATATATATATATATATATATATATATATATATATATATATATATATATATATATATATATATATATAATTATCAAATATTACAATTTTTTTTATGTACATGACAACATGTGCGGTCCTAACCGCACACATTCTGTTTTTTTTGCTTTTTTTTTTTTTTTTACTAAGCTTTGAGCAATTTACTCAAAATTGAGAAGGTCTAACTTCTGATAAACTATTTTCTCATCGAATTCACCTCCAAAATAGAGCTTCAAACAATGACCGTTCACTTTAAGCGTACCTTTTTCAGGATGAGTTACCTCGACTGTGACGTAAGGAAATATTTGTTTGAAGGTGAATGGTCTGGACCATTTGGATTTGAGTTTACCCAAGAATAATTTGAGGCGAGAGTTATAAAGAAGTACTTGATCTCCTTCATTGAACTGCTTAGATTGACGAATCCTCTTATCGTGATACTTTTTGGCCCTCTCGTTATACAATTTGGAGTTCTCATATGCCATTAATCACCATTCCTTGAGTTCATTTACTTGATATTTTAGCTTCTCACCTGCAAGGTCAAGATTAAAATTAAAAAGTTTTATAGCCTAATACACTTTATGCTCACGTTCTACAGGCAGATGACATGTTTTTTTTTTATAAACTAACCTATGTGGCGTGGTACCAATAGGTTTTCTATAAGTTGTTTTATTAGCCCAAAAAGCGTCATCTAACTTAAAGGACCAATCCTTCTTAGATTGTGCAACCTTCTTTTCAAGAATCTGTTTGAGATCCCTATTAGCTACCTCAACTTGACCACTTGTTTGAGGGTGATATGAGGTCGTGACTCTATGTGTAATACCATACTTTTTAAGCACCTTTTTGAATTGCACATTACAAAAATGAGTACCCTATCACTTTTTATTGCTCGAGGTGCACCAAAATGCAAGAAAAGCTTCTTAAGGAACTTAACTATAACGCTAGGATCATTTATGGGTAAAGCTTGTGCTTCGACCCACTTAGAAACATAATCTATAGCAACTAGGATGTATTTATTTCCAAATGAAGTCAGGAAGGGGCCCATGAAGTAAATACCCCAAATATCAAATATTTCACATACCAAAATATAATTTTGAGGCATTTCATCATGGCGAGAGATATTACCTGAGTGTTGGCAATTATCACATTACTTTATATACCTTTAGGCATCCTTATAGATTGTCGGCCGATAAAAACCTTATTTGTAGACTTTTTGGGCTGTCCTATTTGTACTATAGTACCCTCCAGCGGATCCAGCATGGTAATGCTTTAAGATTTTCCATCTTTCCGAAGTTGGGACACATTTCCTCACAATTTGATCCGCATAAATTTTGAACAAGTAGGGGGTCCTCTCAAAAGTAATTCTTCAAATCTGAAAAGAACTTTCTCTTTTGATGATGAGACATTCCCTTTAGTAGAACTTCACCTGCCAAGAAATTTGCTATGTCAACAAACCCTATAACATCTAAATCACTTACCTTTTCAATACCGTAAAGATGCTCCTCAGGAAATTGATCATTGATCTCAATTTCGTTGAGCTTTTCTAAATTCGGATTCTTTAAATGAGATAGATGGACAACTACTAGGTTTTCAACACCCTTCTTATCATGGATTTCAATATCAAACTCCTGCAACAACAAAATCCATCAAATTAATCTAGGTTTTGCATTTGACTTAGTGAGCAAATAATGCAGAGCAGAGTGGTCAGTATAAACAATGACTTTGGATAATATCAAGTAAGATCTAAATTTATCAAATGCAAAAACTACAGCTAGTAACTCCTTCTCTGTAGTTATGTAATTCTCTTGGGCGTTCGTAAGAGTCTTGTTAGCATAGCAGATGAACTCTTTCCACTGTCCAAGAACTGTGCCTACTGTAAAATCACTTGCATCACATATTAGTTCAAAAGAAATAGTCTAATTGGGAGCTACCATGATTAGAGCATCAGTTAATTTTTTCTTAAGAATGTTAAATGCTTCTAAACATTCTTGATTAAAAACAAAGGGCACATCTTTTTCAAGTAACTTAGTTAAAGGCCTAGCAATCTTAGAAAAGTCCTTAATGAACCCCCTATAAAACTCGGTATTCCCTAAAAGACTCCTACTTGCCTTAACTAAAGTCAAGGGTGACAACTTAAAAATAGTTTCAATTTTGCTCTATCTACCTCAATCCCCCTACATGAGATTTTATACCTTAAAACTATACCCTCTTGCACCATAAAAATGACACTTTTCCCAATTTAACACCAAATTGGTCTCCTTATAACATTTAAGCACTCTTTCTAAATTATGAAGGCATAGATCAAATGAGTCACCAAAAATAGAGAAATCATCCATGAATACCACCATAATATTTTCTACAAGTTCATCAAAAATTGCCATCATGCATCGCTGAAAAGTAGCGGGTGCATTACACAATCCAAAAGGCATTCGACGATAAGCAAATGTACCATAGGGACAAGTAAATGTTGTCTTTTCTTGGTCCTCTAGAGCAATAGGAATTTAAAAGTAACTGGATAGACCATCTAAGAAGCAATAGTACATATGCCCTGATAGTCGCTTAAGCATTTGATCTATGAAAGGTAAAAGTGATCTTTCCTTGTGGCATCATTCAACTTTATATAGTCAATGCATACTCTCCACCTTGTGACGGTTCTTATGGGAATCAACGCATTTTTCTCATTTGGAACAATCGTTACTCCTCATTTCTTTGGTATTACCTGCGCAGGGCTCACCCACGAATTGTCAGAAATAGGGTAAATCACTCATGGATCAAGTAATTTAATTACCTCAGCTTTTATAACTTCTTTCATGTTAGGATTTAGTCTCATTTGTGGTTGCACAATTGGTTTAAAGTCATCCTCAATGAGAATCTTGTGTGTGCAGAAAGAGGGACTAATTCCTCTTATGTCTAAGATCTTTCAAGCAGTTGCCCTATTGTGTTCCTTAAGTACAGTTAAAAGTTTCTCTTTTTGCTCCTCTTTCAAATTAGATGTTATAATCACTGGGAGCTTTGAATCTTTTCCCAAGAATGCATACTCTAAATGCTCAGGCAATTTCTTCAACTTTAACATAGGTGGGTCTTCAATGGATGGTTTTAATTTGTGCTCCTCACTCCTATCAATCTCCTTAAAAGCTTTCTCCCTTATTATTGGTTCATTAGTTTCTAGATAGGATATTTGCTCACTTCTCACACCTTCGTCTTTGCTTATCTCCTCACCTTGAACAAGACAATACTCTAACAAATCTTGAGAGATAATTGTTTGCATACAATCAGAAAATAACACAATCCATAAAATTAATGAAATAACAAGTGTCATCTTGATCAAGTGAGTGTTTAAAAGCATTATAAATTTTAAAGTCACTTCTTCATCTCCAACCTTTAAAGCTAATTTACCTACATTAACATCAATTAAAGCTCTACTTGTAGTAAAAAATGGTCGACCCATAATTAATGGAACCTCAACATCGACATCCATATCAAGTATGACAAAATCAACAGGAAAGATGAATTTGTCTACCTTCACCAACACATCCTCAATGATTCCTTTAGGGTATTTAATTGACCTATTAGCTAATTGAATGCTCATTTTAATCGATTTGGGCTCCCTAATCTTAACTTAGCAAATAATTTATAAGGCATTAAGTTTTTGCTTGCCCCTAGATAAGCTAAAGCCCTATCAATTATCAAATCATCAATAAGACAGGGGGTAGTAAAACTCCCAAGATCCTTGAGCTTTCGAGGTAATATTTTGCAAGATGGCCAAACATTCCTCACTAACGATCATTGTAGATAACTCTTTAAGTCTCTTCTTATTGGCTAGGAGTTCTTTCAGAAATTTTGCATACTTCAGCATCTGTGAAAGAGCTTTAACAAACGGTAAGTTAATGTGGAGTTGCTTAAAGAGTTCAAGAAAGTTATCATAATGTTCATCTAAGCGATCTTTCTTAAGTCTCACATGATATGAAATAGTAGGTTTGAATTCCTTAACCGGCTTAGGACATGCATCACTTTGGTCTTGGGTCTCCGCTACACTCTTCTCCTCTACTTGACCATTAGGTCTAGCTTGTAATTCCTTTTCGTTCCTAAGGGTGATCACCTTTACATGTTCCTTAGGATTTGTTTATTTATTACTAGGCAAACTATCTATGGCCTTTTTGAAATCATTTTAGCAAGTTGTCTAATTTGATTCTCTAAATTGTAGATGAAAGCTCCTTTATTTCTCAACATTGTTTCATGATTCTTCAAAGTGGCACCCTGAGCTGGGAGTCGAGCATTAGAAGCTTGGATGAATTTGGTCATTAGCTCATCCAAATTTGATTTCTTCTCTTGGGGTGGTTGTTGTGGTTGTTGGTAACCTGGTGAAGGATTATTCCTTTGCTACCCTTGATTCCCCCATGAGAAATTTGGGTGGTTTCTCCATCCTGGATTATAGGTGTTACTATAGGGGTTGTTTTGTAACCTTGGAACATTCCCCATATAGTTCACTTGCTCTTGTTACATTCCAAGCATATTAGGACAATCTTAGCTTTTATGTCCCATTCCACATAAGTCACATTGCAGCACTTAATGAATTAACTAATTTAGTTCATAATTGAATTACTAACCAACATCAAAATAAAAAGAAAATAAAATAGAAAAGTTTTCATGTGTATTCTTCAATTCTCTTCAAGTTTGATGTATGACTAATAATTTCCCTCTTGTTGATAGCTTCTTTTCTGGAAAAATAAAAATAAAATAAAAGACTTCTCTCTAGAAAAATAAAATAAACAAAAACTCTCTCTAGAAAATATTTTTATCCCCAAAACAAAAAAACTTTCTCCCCTATTTATAATCTTTTATTCTCTTTCAAAATAGGAATAATTAAGAATCTTTCACCAATTAGGAAAAAGAAACTAATGATAAACTCTCTTATTTTGAATAGGACCTAGTAAAACATGAACTCTTCCTTTTTTGTACAAGCTCTTTCTAATTTGAATGAAGATTGGACTTAAATTCTATTTGAAAAATATTAGAACTGGTCCCTAATTGCCAAATTTTTATTTTGGTCCCTAAACTTTAGAAACTGTACAATTCAACCCATAAACTCTTATAATTCATTAATAAGCTCTAATTTTCAGGATTTCCTATAAAATTACAAAATACAAGCCAAAAGTGAGACATTATCTTTTATTTTTTTTTTAAATTAGACTCAAAACAATAAAACTAGCCCTAAAAATACTCAAAAATAAAGAACTATCAAAATCTCAGACTAAAATTCAGAGTAGATGATGTCAAGTGCAAAGATGTTGAAAGAGATATCATCTCCCACTTGAAGATTGAAAAGGTTAGAGATTTGTTCAAAGGTGATAAAATAAGGGTCCCTAAAAGCCTTAAAAACTAACCTGTATTGACTTGCCTTTGATTCGGTTCTTCGGCTCAAGATGGCCATGCGCATAAACTCCTTAACAATTTTTTTGTATCCAGGTTCATCTCCAAAGATAAACCCAATCCAACCTAAATTTGACAGGAAGACGTGAGTTCCATCCATAATTCTAAGGGACTCAAGGAGAAAAGTTAAGGGAATTTTGTTGGATTAGATTATTTTGCTGAAGTCGGATTTGTATTGATGTTTCTCCTCTTTTGTTATTCCTCTCGTTAAGTGAAAGGCGTGAGGGCTTAGACCATAAGGTAGTCCCTAAGCTCTTGATTCCTCTTAAATAGGAAGAAATTACTTCCTATTAGGAAGATGACCCTCATTAATAAGTTAATCCTTATCAGGAAATAGGAAAAAGTTCAAGTCCTACTCCAATAAGAAAACAAATCTCCCTAGCCACTATATAAAGAACATCATCTAGTATCTCTCAAACTGACATACTCACTTATTCTCATTCTCCTACAGATCACTAATTTAGACATCAAAATGGACTTCCGACAATCGGTTAGATAGTCCTCTCATATCTATTGTAATGTAAGAGTTAACCTAATAATAGTTGAACCAACCACCCTAGCCTAAAAGAACCATATGAGCCAACTATTATGGTACCCCTCACAATATCACAAACCATGCAAAATCCTTCTAAAAGACTAATTTCTCTTGTACATCCTTATCATTCCCTCGTACTGTCACCACTGCCAATCACCAACATTTTTTAGTATGTTAGCTACCCTATAAATAATTTTTAATACCGCCTAACTTGATTGCAACCTTCGATATACCTAGATTTAATACATATTGTGGACGACACAAATAATGGTGTCAGTACATCATGTTCCATAACACAAATATAATGGTACATAGAACATGTTTTATTTTAATTGAAAAATGCATATTTTCCCCCCTGTACTTTTAATTTTTTGAGTTTTGCTCCTTCCACTTCTGTTTTTACAAATTGTCCTTTGTACTTTTAATATTAGGATTGATCCCCATTATTAACATAGTATGGAAATGGTGTTAAACTAACATTCATGTTAATTTAAACATGTAAATAATTGACACATGGACAGGTACATATGAAATGAAGAGTAGAGTAGTAAATACTCTACCCCATCTTTATCTTCAATCTAGTTTGTGCTGAGCTCTTTTAACACCTAATTTTTTCTTATTCCTAGTTTGGTGGTTTTTTTTCCCCTAAATTTTCTCTCAATTCTTCTTGTATTAAAAAATGGAACATGATGGGGATGATTCAAGACAATTTAGACATCTTATGCATGAAATGGACTTTAGTGAGAGGCAACTAGGGTTTGCAAATGAGATCTTAGATGAGTATGACTATTTACTTCAAGAAAGAAATCAATCATTAACTGCTAGTTGTGAACATGATATATTAGATTTGATGACATTCATTTATGCTATAGTTTGTGTTATGATCTTTGGGACTGATTGACTGCTTAAACTGGAAATTAAGCTAAAATGGAACAAACCAAGACTGAAGTTGTCGTTAATATGAGTAAAGTCAAAGTCAAGTCTTTTTTCTTAAGTGAACTTTTATGCTCCATTAGTTTTATTTTTGTTCTTCACTAGTCCAAATGATTGCATTAACTCTTTCACAAAAACATAGTGAGAACTACCACCTTGCTTGGTTTGAACTTTTGAAGTAGAATTTCCTTCTTTACTTGGTTCTTTAGGTTTCTTTTTTTTTTTTTTCTAACTGATCTATAACTCATAACAATACAACATATAGAACATGAATTAAATATAGAGAAGTTATGTTCATTAATGCACATTTTCAATGAAAATGAAATGAAATATATATACTTATGTGTTAGTTGTTCTCTTAAGGCAACTTCTAGCATTATGGCCTAGCTCCTTGCATATAAAACATGTCATAACCCTAATATGCCTTAAAAATCTAACCAATCTTCTTAACTTCTTCCTTATATTTTCTAATATTCTTCTTTAGTCTATTGGATAGTTTTCTAAATTCAAGAGGCTTTGTCTTTTCCTTTCTAATTGCAGGCCATTGTTCCTTCCCAAGTATAGGCCTAATGCAAAATGCATAAGCCTTCAAATATTTCTTTTTAGAATACCAATGATCTAATTCTCAGGATGATCAGACTTATAATATATTGCACAAATTGCATGTTGATAAGGAATACCTGTGAGATCTCATTCCTTGCAAGTGCATCTTCTTTTCTTAATTTCAACTACATGTTTGTCTTCTTTATCAGTAATATTAGTGATTCTATAACCAATATCACCATTCCATTCCGTGAACCAGTTAAATGATTTCTCTTTTTTTTTTTTTTCTAACTTTTTAAGTTATCTAGTAAAGATGTCCAAAATCTATGTATTAGCTTCTTTTTTTTTTGCAAATCCTATTCATAACCTATACCCTAATGTCTTCAAGCATTGTTATGATTGATTTACATCTAGCTTCAAGGATCTATCCATTGAATGTTTCAGATAGATTATTATCCATAATATCACATTTGACTTTAGCCTTGAAATAAGCTTTGCACCATGTCTCAATTCCATAACTCAGCACATCTTGCATAATCCCATCACCTAACTCATCTAATAAGTCTAGCTTCTTCTTCACATCTCTCCCAAATATTGCCCTAGAGCATTTTCATAATGTAATTTTTCTTTCCTGACCTCTCCATCTCTTTTTCCAGTTAGCATAGATATGCATTGCGCACATTCTGTGCTCAGCATAAGGCAAAATATTTTCCATTGCAATAGTAAGTCCCTACATGAAATAAAAACCCCAAATTAGAATTGCAAGTAATTGATAATTCTATATGTTAGATATTATAGTGTACCCTGTTCCTTTCTCAAGTCCCAAATCTGATTGCAAGCATTTAAGAAACCAGGTCCATATTACCTTTGTCTTTAATTCTACCACCCCTCATGCAATTGGAAGCATTTGGTTGTTTCTATCATGACCAACAACACATAACAACTGCCTTCTGCATATCCCTCTAAGAAAACAATCATCAAGGCCAATGATTGGTCTACATTCTTCCTTCCACCCTTTCTTACATTCCTTTAAAACACATAAAATCTAGTGAATAAAGGTATTCCTTCTAGATTGTCATTGTTTGACTTTGTAAAATAGGTAGATCCTGGGTTTCTTTCCAAAACAGTTAAATAATAATCATGTAATAAGCCATATTCCTCCTTATAATTGCCCATCATCTCTTCCATAACCAATTTCTTTGCATTTCTTCACACATGAAGGCTAACATTAATCTTCAGTTAAGTTTTGACAAGCTTTTTGAAGTCTTTCAACTTGATGTTTGGTTGGCTTATAATCCTCTCTTTGAAATGTTTGACAAGGAATTAACTGTTGCAAAATGTTGTCTTACTGGTCTTAGGATTTCTGTGATGAGCTTCATATCTATAAATTGTGAAAGTGTTGTCTACATTGTGTGGACTAACCAATAATAACTAAGGAAAACTTGGTTTATACATTGCCTGAATTTTATTTAGATCATTCTTCTTGAGCCTCACTTATAACCCTTTCCTCATAACATATTTGGCAGCTACCTCCCTCACTTGTTTCACATTTTGGAATTTCAATCAATTACAAAATATTGGTATCTTCAAAGTTGGATCAAACCAAATTTTATCTTGGTGTTTTCTTATGGCCTCAATACCATATTCCTTATTTGTTTCAATGTAATAATTACTAACATCAGAGTTATTATAGTAGACACTATCATTGCCATCACTTTCTGCACCACAATCTGGTAAATCATCCTCAACATCAATGTCCTTTTTTGCATTAGATATGATATCCCTGTTTATATTCTCATTTTCATTCCTAACATCTAAATTCTTTTTATCTTGATTTTTTCTATTCATGTGACTATCTCTAACTTTTTGCCTAGCACTTGTCATTAGTCATTCTAGCAATAGATACACATATCTCATTAAATGTTTGGTACACCCTAAATTCTGGAATCAAATCCCTATGTTCACCGGACTCATTAATATTCACAGCAGAAGCACTTGTTTGCACATTTCTACCTATATCAACATTACCGTTATTATTGATTACTTGTACAAAAGGTTGATTGTTACTAAATGCATTACCACCAACAAAATTATTGTTGTTATGCTGAACAAAGAAATTCACAACATCCACATATTTAAGCAATCCCACTATCTGCATCACTATCTTGTTATAATCAACTCTCATAAAGTCCCTATCTTTATACCTAAAATAAAGACCAGTTATAGTAGTGTACCCACAATCCTTCACATAAAAGGTGACATTAGGGTATGACAACAAGTCCACATCTAAACAAGGATGCATAACCCTCTTTCTACCACCCTTACACCTTGTCCTAATAATTACACCCCATGATGGATAACCAATTCAACTACGACATCACCCATACCTAATCATTTTAACATTTCAATATAAATGAGATGTTCCAATAGAAAAAAAAATATAAACACAAAATATAATACAAAACCTGACACCCTAACCAAAAATACATATTAGAAAATTAATTTTTTCAAGGTTTAGGGTAAAAAAAAATCAATATAATACAAGCCTAATTGTAATAAACAAAAGATATTAGGGACCATAGCCATAAACACACAACAATAAAAGAACATAGAAATAGGTCCATAACCATAAAAATATTACCTTTAAAGCCAACAATAGTGTATGTTTCTTCTACTAAAATAGGTCTACAACAACTTAAATGTTAAACGCCATCACTCTAACTTTGATTACCCCACAAGAATACCCCACTTGATGCAAACAAACGTAATTTCTACAAGAAATTAGCCCAAAACGAAGAAGACAGCTTTTGGTATCGAATCGACAGAAAAAGGAAACGTTTAGGTTTTTCTTTTTGTTGTTTGCAAATAGAAAAAGAAGACAACTTTTGCTTTTGATTTTGTGTTTTTATTTTTTGAGTGCGCTAGGCGAATTTTTGAAATTAACTCTCATTCAAACTCTTGAAATATCAAACTACTCTCATTACACAATTTCTTTATTGAACACGCTAACATTTTGTTAATGAGGGGGATCGATCCCAATAATAAAAGTGTAGGAGGACAATTTGTGAAAATAAAAGTAAAGGGGGCAAAACTCCAAAAATAAAATAAAATAAAATAAAAGTATAGGGGCAAAATATGTGATTTTCCTTTTATATATTATAAATTACCATCACTTCCCATATGGGTGGGGTTTCAATAGTTACTATAACTTTTACCCATCTATAATTACTGCACTTTCAATCTTTAAATTAAAACTTTAACAGTTTTGATTATTTTAACTTGTAATTAATGTTTACACTAAAAATTATAAAAACATTTATTATTCAGTTATAAAAATAGTAACCATCTATGGTGTGTGTGTGTATATATATATATATATATTAGTTTTGAAAGTCCAAAGAATTGTTGGTGTCGCTTTTCTATGTCATAAAATTTTATTTTGATGGTGAAAATATGTAGTAGTTATGGATTGGATGAAGAGATTAATGCTAATGGTGCTATAATATGCATATTTGTAGGAGAGAGAGAGAGGAAAAGTTGTCATTAAGGTCTATTTTAATATATGTAAAAAAGGATATTTTCTCAAAAAAGAGAGAGCATATTTTAGATTTTATTGTTCTACTGAGTTAACTAGCAAATACCAGGATTGATTAATTAAATTTTAATAAATTGGGTTGAAGTATTTAATATTAATATACATGACGAGGTAAATAATAATTTTTCTTTAACATATCATTTTAACTTCTATTTTCTTATTATTTTATATTATGCTTATTAATTTTTAATTATTTATTTAATAATTTTATATGATAAGTTAATAAAGTTTATAATTACTTATTTATTAAATAATTAGTCTTATAAATCAAAAACTTTTAAATTGAGTAAATTATAAGACAAAAATTATATAAATTAATGTCGAGGACAATTGAATTAAAAAAAAATCTTTTGATAAATGAAAATCATATCTATAATGACCGTTATATAGGTTTGCATTTAAATTATTGAGATTTTCATAATTAAAAATACTAGAATTAATTTCTCATTTTGTATGCAATGTGTTTCTCCAGTTACAAATTGGCTTTTTATAGGTCATGTTTGGAATAAAAGTCATTAAAAAAAGAAAATATTCTATGAATACAATTTTATCATTATTTTTTATTTAATATAAATTTTAAATTAATAGAATTTAATTTAATAAAATAAATTTATAATGAATTGAAAATATTTTATTTCCTGAAATATACTTTTTTATTCAAAACAAATAGACTTCATTTGCTTTATGAAAAATAATTTATTTATAGATAAAGAAAATATTTTCTAAGAAAAATATTTTTGTAAATAATATATTTTTTGGTATTTGAAGTACATTAGAAAAATATAATTTTCTTTTTTATTTATAAGAATATAATAAAATTTAGACTACAATTACTTTATATTTACACCATTTATTATTTAATATAATAAAAATAATTTTTTTTGTGAATTTCACCAATTATCAATGACTATCACTAACTAATAGCAATCGATAATATTTTTAAATCGGACAGTCAATGAATTGATTATTTGATTGATTCTTAGTTTAGTCGATCGCACTAATTCAATTCAATTAATTTAATCATAAATAAAATGAAAAAATATTATTAAAATAACTTTAAAGTCATAAAAAATATTAAAATATATAAATATATTTATAATAATTAGAAAATATAACAATAATATTGAATTAGTCTAGACTAAATTAAATTGATTATTGGTTTGATTCATGATTTTACTAGTATTATTGATTGGTTTTATCCGATTTTCAAAACATTAGCAATCAATTATGAATGCTGATAGTAAAAAATAGTCAATGATAATAAATATATTATATAATTTTTTATTTGAATGAATTTATTAAAAAAACTTAGTTTTTCATTGAATATGAAATCAACTAATTTTTCAAAGCACACTAAAACATCAAAAAAATATTTTTCATGAAATAAATAAAAATGTAATGCTAGTTTGAGCTATACATTATTTAAGTAATTTTAATTTAATTTTAATCAAAATACATTCTTTCAAAATTTTATAATTTTTGGATCTAACTTGATTTTTTCATTGTAGATGTCCAGATTCTTGAGATGTTGATGGTGAGACAACACTATACCATAGTAATGCACCAAGAAGAGGTAGAAAGGGCATGAGAGTAAGAGTGATTAATTTTAATAGATTTAAAGATCTAGTGGCAAGTGAAAAAATAATAAAGACTCATATGTACAATAATGATATATCAACTAAGTAAGAAAATACAAGCTCAAATGTGCAATAATGATGTTCCAATTGAGTAAGAAAAATATAGAATATGAGACAAGAAAAGAAAGACAATACAAAAATTAGAGAATGAGTGTTATATGGGAGAAAACAAGGAAATGAGTTCAAATTTTTGAATGAAGTAAATTGAATGACTATTTATAATGATATGAAGTTGTGAAAATAATTCCATAAAGTAAGCTATAAATATGGTACCTAGGAAACAAATAAGAATGTCCCATAAATAGTTTATGGTTGACATTTAATCCCATTAAAAAAGGTTAAAGATAAATGAACTCTCTTTAATGAGTCTGACTTTGAGCTCACAAATTAAAATCTTTCTAAATTATCCGATAATATGAAATTAATTCTAAAATTCTTTCACTAATTTTAAAATTAAATTCACACAATATATAATTTAGATCTTCAATAAACAAAAATATTTGTTTGGCTGTTCTTTACATAAATAAAATAAGTATTAAATTATAGTCCCAATAATAATATCAATTCGAGCATGTTAATTGCCAACAATAAACTATCTATAATAACAATAATTAATTTTTTGCTCTTGTGATGCACGAGTTTTAAGTAAGTTTTAACTAAATTATTATTATTATTATTATTATTTAAGTAATATATTGAGATATATAATATTATTTTATCATTTCTTCTTAGTTCTGTTTTATTGTTTTCATCATCATCTAATTCTTCCAACACTCTTTCCCTGTGGTCGTGAAGCCTGAAATTTCACCACCCTTCTCCTTTATCTTTCTCCTGTTTTCCATCTACGTACCTTTTTGGGTACTTGAACAATTGTATCATCACCTTTCTCTGTTATTATTCACTTCTTCTTCTTCTTCTTTTCCACATCCTACCCTTTCTACCTCAATTGTTCAGAAAAATAAAGGGGAAAAAGGAAAATTGAGAAAATATAAATTAAGGAACTCACTAATTTCAAAACCATAAAATTGATCTTTTTGACAGTTATTAGATCAGTTGTTACTTATGTCTAGGATATTATATCTGGCTGATGATTTTTGGTTCATTAATATACCTATTATATTGTCATTAAGCAAATCTAGTGTAGACCTGCATAATGGTCTGTTTTTCTATCGACAGACTGCAAAGGACGCAATATATGACAAGGAAGCTTTGATAAGGTTTTTCCTAATGGCATGCATTCATGTCTATTAATGTTCTTACTTCTAAAGTTTGTTGGACGTTTCTTGATTTTGATTGGACCAATTTGTTCTAGTTGATCAGGAGAAGATATTTTTCAGATGAGTTAACTGCACCAAGTCCATGGTCTGTTTCTCCAGTTCAGAGACCTGTCCAGCATTTAGATGAAAATTCAAGTGATGATGATCAGTTTTACAAGAGCGCAGGGTATATTCTGAAAATATATTTTGTTTACTTTCTTTGCTGATGTTTTTACTACCTAGGATGTAGTTTCATTTAATTCATAGGTAAGGTGGGGGAAGGTGGGCTGAGATTTTTTCATTTTTGGCTAAAAGAGAAGAAATCCTGAATATCGCTTGTTATTTTGGTTGTGTTGTATGTCATGGGTGTCGTAATAGACTGCTTCCTATCTACATCAATTATCATATTGTGCATATAATTTTCATCATTATTTATCTTATGCTGCATTTTTTAACTCAATTTTTGTAATCTGGGAAATCTTTGTTTATGCAGTTTAACTGGTGATCCCTACAAATACAACATGCTTCCTCCCTTGCCAGCTCAACTCAATCTCACACCACCCCCCACACTTTATCCTCAGCGGTCAGTTTCAGTAACTGAAAATTACAGCTTCCCAAGATTTCCCCTGATTAATTCCCATGAAATAAATAGTAATGCCAGATCAAAGCATATGGATATTAACGTATGATGACTGTGCCTCAGGCTTTGCTGCCACGGTGGAATGCTTGCTTTTGACTGGGGCAGCACCTTTCATTTGATTCATGAATTCTTTTTTTCCATCCTATTTTGTTAGTAAACTGATCTGTTGATTCTTTCTATCTGAGGCTGTGAGGGGTTTGGGTGTTATAGTTTGGTCAGAGTACATGTATATTGATCTATCGGTCAAAACTGAACTGCGGGCAATTATTCCTGGTGGAGCTAAAAGTTTCAGTTTCATGGTTACAATTTGGTCATACATTACATCATATATGCATACTGATTAATGTGGAAATTAGAAGTTTCTTCTGTTTTATGGTGAATGAAACTAAGCACAAAAATCTTCTTTCAAGTGTGATATTATTTAATTTTGAATTTTCTTTAACGTTGAAGTTGTATTTATCACATTATATTCTAGGAATCTATACGGAAACAATGTGACCGATGAATGTTGGAATTTGAGTTTTTATGGGTACGATATATTGAGTTTTAATTACTTATTTTTTTCACTTGCATATTTTTTCATTTCATGATGAAGCCGGTTACTTGTTATAGATTTTTTTATTAGAACAAGAAGAAAATTCTTATTTTGCTACTTACACAGAAAAAAAAAAGGGATTTATTTTCCTTAATAGTGTAGGTTTATCAAAAAATTTTTTTCTCTTAATCTTAGAACTAGAGTGCTCTGCTGTGTAATTGTTTATGATATCGAAGGGTTGAAAAAGCTTCTAACTTATACTGATTTTAAGTATTTATTTGATAAAAACTTGTAAAATTTTAAGGAATGTTATAAATTAGGTTAATATAATTACTTAAATATAATACGTAGTGAGGTTGGGTGAAATAGAAATTACAAATTCGTAATTTTAACTATTAAATAAAATTAATTTTATAAGCAATCAATTTTGTTGTATGATTAGAGAGATATTTAGGGGTGTAATCGAGTCGAGTCAAATCTTGTCAATCTCGAGCTTGATTTGAAAATTTGAAGCTCAAACTTTAATTTTTAAACTCGAGGTCGGGGTCGGTTAAATACTCGAATACTCAAACTTGACTTAATTAGGCTCATTTATTTTTATAATTTTTTCTAGTAAATTCTATAAATTGAAATTTGAGTTCAAATAACCTTGATTAAGCATAAATCAATTAATCTCGATTGATAATATTGTAAATATGAATAAGCTCGATTAGGCTCGTGAGCCTTTTGAGTAAAGTATTGTAATACTTGAATTTAACTCACTCAATTACTTGAGTAACTCGAGTTCGAGCTTGGCTCGATTAATCTCGAGTCAATTTCAAGTATTTCTCGAGTCAATCTCAAGTATTTTTCGAGTCTATCGCGAGTAGTTTGCAAGTTGTCTTACTTCATTTATATCCTTAGTTAACTTATAAATTACAGAGAAAGGATTAAGGAGAGAATGAAAAAAAAAGAAAAAAAAGAAAAAAGGCAGCTCAATTCAAATATACATATTTTTCATCTTTCCATTATAGTATATTTATGTGTAAAAATACTTAAGTTGTGACATCCCGTTTCAATTTTTTTAAAAAAACTTTATCAGTTTATTTAGTAGTTTGAGTTATTAATCCATATTTAATAGCTCATATGTATTAACTCATTTAATAACTCATTTCCAAGCATATGTATTAACTCATCCATAGAGTATGAAGTATTAAAATGACATAACATCATTAAAATTCTCTCATGTTATCCCATTGTCATTAAAAGACCTTTGTTCAATTGTTTTGTATATCTCATATAATAATATAGTAACTATTTATAACTAAACATACATGGCTAAAGAAACCAAAATACTAAAAGACAACATACTAGTCCAACCTGTATCAGACTGATAGATAACAACTTTAATATGGAGACCGAATGCAATCTATAGTCTACTATTTCTGAAAGAAAATTAAATACAAGAGAGTGAGATTGCACACTCAGTAAGTAAATATTTAATGATACTTTAATCATAAATAACATGATAAGTATTTAAATATTAATAATCCATCATTTCATTCATGCTTGAAATAAATAGTTTTAATCTTTAATGTCATACAGATTATCAAATATTAGTACCACACTGACCGTTATTTTTTATCACCACACAGACTGGAGGATATCATTTGCCACACAGATTGTCAAATGTTATTGTCATACAAACTATCATATTTTATTACCACACAAACTATCATATATTATTGCCACACAGGTTATCAAATGTTGCTGCTACAAAAGCTATAGATCATTGTCATACAGGTTATCAAATACTATTGCTACACAAGCTATACAATATTGTTACTTGCTTAAACAATATCAAGTAATAGCCTTTCAACAAATCATTTATAAATCCAATAAAATTCTTACAATATAATGACTACCCATCAACCTTGGCAATTCATATCACAACATACTTCCATTCTGAAGCTACAATTTATCAATATCTCATAAGAATAAATGATTCAAGAATATAACAATCCTTTCATCTAAGCGTTCATCAATATTATCTCATTAAACAACAATTCAATCCAATGAGTATAAGTTCATAACATTTAATCAATCACATATTAGTTATTTATTTACCTTTATCTCGAAGCTATTAAGTCGTGGATGGTCCCGACTTATTCCTAATATTATCTTCGACTCCTTAAAATCCTATTTTAGTACACTCAATCAATCCATGGTGATAAAGTAGCATTTTTATCTTTTTATACATGTGTATTCTAGTAAAATATCATGACCTTTGCAGGTTGTTTCTATAATTACTTTTGTCTCACAAATTCAAATGATCTGATTCTTCTTTTCTTTTTTTTTTTTGACTTAAATAGACATATATGGGCACATCATATATGAAATTTATCCCAAAATATATACTACACAATTTATGGTTAATTTTAGAAATTGGCCTGTTTTAGGTGTAATTATAAGGTAAATAGTCTCATAAACTTAGCCATATCTTAAAATATAAAAGTCTAATTGAAAAACTGATTTAGAGACAATTATTTGAAATATAAATGAATATTTTTCATGCACACACATGCTCTAATTCAGCTTTTATGATCCTCAAAATACTTGGTCAATCTCATAATTTGTTGGCATGAATAGGTTTAGGATCAATCCTACTCAAGGAGCCATATCTCTAAACGCACAAATTATTAAAAAAATTTGTTTTATAGGCATTTATATAAGACATAAACCTACAACTTTCATGTTTTTCACTTCACCTAATTCCCACTTTAGCCTCACAAATTCTTAGAAAACAAAACTAATAATTGAGCAGGTTTCAATCTAAATCAATCACAATCAAAAAGCAATATCTCTTCCTACATAATAAATTAAGTAAAAGTCTTTTACATAAATTTAGATGGGATATAAATCTACAAATTTTATGTTTTACACTTTTCCTCGTTCCTCTTCTAGCATTATGAAATCATAGGTGTAACAATCTGCTCTAACAACCAAGCCAACACAATCAACTCTTGTTTCTCTTAAGCTTTAACTTCCATACATGAAATCTACCTATAATTACTCTATAATTCTCACTAATTATGAATTTTTAACATGTCATGGGGAAGGAATTTCATAGGAAGGGAAGATTAAATCACTTAGCTCTTTTAGTCCTTCTTTTTCACTCCTTTATCACCTCTATCCATCTATCGATCCCCAAATTCTCCTTATACTTTTGATAAGTTCAAAAACACCATTATTTAAGATATTATAACATACACACAACATATGAAAATTTGTAATGCCGCTATGGAAACATCATATTCATATTCAAATGCCTCAAATGCAATGATGTAAGTATTCATGCTTATGTCATGTGAAGCATATAAATAAATATATCATAATTAAAATGCATATAAATTAGGTTAAGAATGTTACAATTCTACCCCCTTATAGAAATTTCATCCTCAAAATTTTACTTACTAGAACTTGAGATTTTATAGGCATATTGTTTTCTAATATGTTCCTCTTAGGCAAGTGTTGGCTCATCTCACTTTAACCATTAGTATCCCTCGATTGCTTAATTGTTTTAGTTGTCGATCAAGGACTTCAAGTGGTTCTTCATGATAAGTCATATCATTAGATAATTCAATCTTTAGCTCTAATAATATATGGCTAGGATAAGATTGATATCTTTAGAGCATAGAAACATGAAATGCATCATGTATCTAAGATAATTCTATTGGTAATGCTACACGATATGTAAAAGGCCCAATTCTCTCTATGATCTTATATGACCCAATGTACCTTAGACTCAACTTTCCCTGTTTACAAAACTTAATAATGCCTTTCCATGGTGAAACCTTAAAAAATACTTTATCTCTTACTTGATATTCCATTTCTTGTCTATGTCTATCAACATACCCTTCTTTCCTCTCTTGAGCATCTCCCAAACATCTTTTAGTTACTTAGATTTTTGCCATTATATCATGTACCATCTTAGGACCCTCGAACTGTCTCATTCATTCAACATCCCAACAAATTGAACTTTTACATTTCCTGCCATATAAAGCTTCATACGACACCATACTAATACTAGAATGGTAGCTATTATTATATGCAAAATGCATTAAAGGCAAATTGCATTATTATATGCAAATTGCAGATTCTGTGAGCCTATCCATAACAACCCAAATAACATTATGCCTTTTCTATGTTTGAGGCAAGTTGACAACAAAATCCATTGAAATTTTCTCTTATTTCCATACAAAAATAGGCAAAGGATGCAATTTATGTATCAGTGCTTAATATTTTGCCTTAATCTATTAGTAGGTTAAACATCTTGATACAAACTCAACTATATCTTTATTCATCATTGACCATAAAAAATGTGATTGCAAGTTCTATACATTTTTTTTACTTATAGGGTGTATAACATATCATGCATTATGTGCCTCTTGCATAATCTATGATCTCAAGCCATTAACATACGGTACACAAACTCAATTACCCATCACTATCATCCCATAATCTCTTATGTATCTTCACTAGCATTTTCTGCAAATATGGATCCTTCCTTTGAGCTTCTCTAATTTTATTATCTATCACAGGCCTCAACCGAAGTCCAGCCTTTAAAGTTGTCACATTCTCAATCTCCAATTTCACATTTAAAGCACAAATATTAACCAAGGATGTCAAATTGAAACCAACCATACAAGTAACAACATTTAAGGCTTTTAAACTTAAAGCATCAACAATAACATTAGCCCTACTCAATTGATAATCACTATTACAATCATAATCCTTCAACAATTCTATCCATCTTTTTTGCCTTAGGTTCAATTCTCTCTCTATGTTAGAATATATTTCAAGCTTTTATAATATATCAAAATCTTAAATGTCTCTCCATACAAATAATGCCTCTAAATTTTTAAGGTGTCGACAATGGCTGCCAACTCCAAGTCATATGTAGAATAATTCAACTCATAAGGCCTTAGCTATCGAGAAGTGTAAGCTATCACCTTCCTATGCTACATCAAAACACAACCTAACCCCCATCTTAATGCATCGGTGTACACCAAAAATCCACCATTTATTGATGACAATGTTAAAACTAGTGTTGTAGTCAATCTTTTCTTTAATTCCTCAAAACTTTGTTGACCTTGATCATCCCATTTAAATGTTACATTTTTTCTCAATAATTTTGTCAATGGCCCAATAATAATGGAGAATCCTTTCATAAATCGTCTATAATAACCAACTAACCCAACAAAACTATGCACCTCTAATACATTTTTGGGTAGATCCCACTCTAAAATGGCTTTCACCTTAGCTGGATTAGGTTGAACACCATGTCTGGATACAACATGCCCTATAAAGACCACTTGTTCCATCTAAAAGTCACATTTACTTAATTTGGCATACTTGCTTTTCCTTTGAAATCTGCAATATGATTCTCAAATTTTGCTTGGGTTGCTCATGATTTTATAAGTATATGAGAATTTCATCAATGAACACAATACAAACTGATCAAGATATTATTGAATGGTACGATTCATTAATGCCATGAATGTTGTCAGTGCATTAGTCAACTTCTATACTTGAACTCTACCTATAATTACACCATAATTCTTACTAATTATGCATGTTTAATACATTTCATATGGAAAGAAGATTACATCACTTACCTCTTTTAGTCCCTCTTACTCACTCCTTCATCACCTCAATCCATCTACCAATACCCAAATGCTTTTTATACTTTTAATAAGTTCTAAAACACCATTATTTAATATATTATAACATGTATAAAACATATGAAAATTTTTCATGCCACTATGCAAACATCATATTCATATTCAAATGCCTTAAATACAATGTTGTAAGTATTCATGCTTATGTCATGTGATGCATATATGCAAATATATCATAATTAAAATGCATATGAATTAGGTTGAGGATGTTATATAAGTATTATGAGGACTTTATATTTTGTCATAATTAATTAGGAATAAGAAACATATTGGCCATTAATATTTGTTTCGTGGAATAAATAAGCACCTAATGTTAATTTTAGAACATTTAACTTTCAAAACTATTTACTCTAGTTATTTAGGATCCTTGTTCAAATGAAGAGAGACAATAGCTTCTTCTACCATTTAATAATGCTAATGTGGAAAGCTTTTAATAGTAACAAATGTTTCAATGGCAACATAAAGATATCTTTCCTATTAAATAATAAAGGTTTCCCTCTCTATTTATCATTTTTCTCTGTTATATTGGAATTAAAACCCTAAAATTTGCAATCCATAATCAACATGAGGAAGAAAGCAAATCCACAATTTGTAATTGATGATGTCTTCTTCATCATTAATAATAAGCTCACTTAGGAGAACAAATATGGAAATAGATTTTAATAAACCTCCTAAGTATTGCAATTGCCGAAATAGAGAGCTTAAGATAAAGGCTCATAAATGAACATCATAAAAATATGATAATCTAGGGAGCAAGTTTTACAGTTACCCTAATTATAAAGTAAGTATGACTTGATTATTTATGGGATTAATTGAAGTTGTGAGTCAATACTATTATTTTGGTTGCAATTACAGGTGAATGGTTATGGGTATATAGTGGTGCTATTACTGGTAGGGCTAGGGATTTACTAAATGAGTTAAAAGTTAAGTGAAAGTTATTATTACCATAGAATAAGCAATTGAAGGCAACCATAAAAGGGCTTTGACAGGTAGTGAAATTAAAAGTGAGATCGATGAGTTGTGGATTAATTTATGAGGATGAAGAGCTCTTATATGGCAGAGACGAATAAGCTAAAGAAGAAAATGAATGGATATGTTCTTGCACTACTTTCTTAGATTATTTTGTTATTTATATTAGTGTTGTTTTAGATTAGTCATATTATTTATTTTGGCTATGGGCTTGTAATAGATGAATCATCAACATTAAGTGTAGTGTTTATTCTATTAAAGGAAGTTTGATTCTAATGGAATTGATTTGAAAGTTGAATAATAACATTGATTTGAGCTTATGCTTGTTTATCCATTTAGCTTAATTGGATCATAAGATGAACTAGAAAAAATAGCTTAGGCTCACTATCCCTTTAGTTTAATTGAATCATATGATGAATAAGTCAAATACACATACTTATGATTTCAGTAGTAAAAAATAGTATTGCTTTTAGCTTAATTGAATCATAACCTAGACAAGGCAATTAGTAAAAATACATACTTATCATTTCAACAATAAAACATGTCATGCAAATCAATTACAATCGAAATAATGACAATCAAAAGTGCTTTATAGTTCATGATGAACATGCATACATAAATAAGAACACCATATGCATAAAATTATCAATAAAATATATATAATTCCTCTTCAAAGCTACTAAGTTGGTTTTGTTATAGAACCACTTGCAATAATCTTAGTTTTGTTACACTCTCATTTAAATGAAAGAAAACAACATTGATATCAACCAAATAGGAATTCACTCACATCGAGTACTATCCAGTATTTAGATTAGTATATCAGCCATATCTAGTTGGTCTTATTAATTTATTTACATTTGAATTGCTTTCACGGAAGGTGCTTGCATTTGAAATTAAATATGAAATAGGTTACTCTCTAAAGATAGGTGTAACTTGTCTTGATGCATCAGAGGGTTAGCTCTATGATTGTAAATTTTGGCTTATATTTGCATTCTCTAACTGGTTATTTTGATTACCAATTGGAACTATAAAAGCTCATTTAGGTTTTATTACAAGTATAACTCTTGTGCCTTTAGCTTACTACCTAGCAATCCTTGCCTATGATTGAGTGCTTTTAGAAGGTGGCACCTATTAGTTATAACATACTTCAATTACTATAAGATAACATGTCATTTAGGCAGGACAATGGAATTTTTTTGAACCAATACAAACATGATTAGCCTTGTTTGGACAACTAATTCTATTATGACCTTTACCTCTATCAATCCCAAACATTTATTTTTTCCCCTTTTTTGATAACTTGTTAGCGGTTTTAACTTATCAGAAGACCTAATTCTCATTTCCCTTAGTTTTCCATCTAACTTTGGCATTAATAAAGGCTCAATTGGTTGAAATTCATTACATCTCATTAATTTCTTACCTAAAATAGGTTACTAAAGGATATCAATAACTTTTGAGATAAGTGGATTTGTGGTACCATTTGCTCATAAATAGTAAAGGATCAACCTTAGAGTGGTATAAAGCATAAATGGCATGCTTACATGATATTCCAGTGAGATTCTATGCCCTACATGTACACTGCTATTTGTCCACTATAACTATGTGCTTGTGATCACCTTCCTTATCTCATACCTAAAATTACCATTAAAGATCACTCTACATCTAAAAGCATTGTCCTTGTTGTCTTGCAACATTTCCATTGCTTTTGGACTCCAATCATTCACCTATTTATCAGCTAGTTTTTTGCTATCCTTGACTTTATTTGTTAGATTAGGTTAGTCATACCTTAGTCAAAGCTTCCTTTTGATCTTAATAATGAAGATTGATATGTTTTAATATAATTTTTAATTATTGTTTTTTGTAGTTTTTGAGATAGGTTTATATTGAAAGTTGAATACGAGTCTAAATCTCAAGTATTATGAAAGGCCTTCTAATTCGTTGTAGCAAACTTCAAAATCGCAATTGCTTTCTTGCAAAAAGAATATAAGAAGATGGTATAGAAGGATTGAATGTGAAAATCACAGCCACTATCTTGCCAAGGACTTTGTAAAGTTATGACAGATAGATTCACGATAGAAGTCGTGCCCATGTTCATGACTGTGACTTTTGGATTTGCCTAGAGGGAATTAAGTCTACAACTAGAGCATGCCAAGTGTCCTAGAAAGCTATTGACTTATCAAAATTTATGTGCATGATATAATGATTGAGACTGTGATTTGATGAAGCTATATTCCTTTATCAAGCAGAAGGATTCATGTTGATGGTCATGTCCTTGAGAAAAATATTTTACGATCGCGACTTTTGTCTGGCTCAAAGAACATAACGATTATTTTTCCTAGAAGACTAAAGGTAGTGTGTCACATGGACTAACCGTTAGATACAAATAAGGTTTTCTACTGCAATAATTTTAATGCAAGAAAAGAAATCGTAATCGCAAATAACCAGTCACGACCATGAAATCAGTTTATTAGGTATTTAATGTAAGATCTGCCTAGTACAACTAGGAGATTTATATGTAGTTCATTTGTAATGTCTCTTTGATGGTTATTTCTTATCAATACTCCACCAAACAAACATGAATGCAAGAGAATAACATTAAATATAACCAAATTTTTGTAATTTTGTTTCTCAACCTTTAATTCTTGTATGTGAGTTGGTATTGTCGGGTGTGAGCATTAACACCATTGTTATTAGGTTTAAGAGTTAACCTACTTATAAAACTCTTATATAGGTTAAGTGTGAGCCTTTGGGAAAACACTTTAGAGGTTTTTGTGTAAGACTTGAAACACAAGTTGTAAGTTTGTGTGTGAGCCATAAAACACAAAGTGTCAAAGTTTGGTGTGAGCTTAGAAATACCATTTAGTATTAGTAGAATACCTAATTAGGAAGAATTAGAGAGTGAACATAGGGTTTGTTAACACTAAAACCACTATAAAATTTGGAGTTTTTGACTCCTCTCCTACTTCTTTTGTTTTCATATTTCAATACCTTCACTCTAATTGTTAAAATTTCCTACTAATTCAACCCCCCTTCTTGATGCTCAAGGGCCAATAAGTGGTATCAAATCAAGGTCTCATTGAAACCCTTAATTGTGTGAGTAAAGACAAATGTCATAAGAAAGAATCCATACCCATCTCAAGCCATACTTCGATGGATCTAACTATACGCATTAGAAGTACATAATGGAGATATATTTGGCCAACAATGTGGTGGATCTTTAGGATATAGCTGCAAATAAATGGAAGCCTCCTACCAAGGTGGTTGATGAAAGTGAAGAATTAATCCCAAGGGAGGAATGGGTGGAAGCTCATAGAAGATCAAATGAAAGGAATAAAAGGGCAATGACAATTCTTTTTAACTCCTTGTCAATGAAGGAGATTGGAAAAGTACAACCCTGCCTCCCTACCCATGGAATTTGAAAGGTCTTAGAGAATTATTATAAAGGCACAACCTTGGTGAAGTCTAGCAGATTAAAGATGTATGTGATAGAATGAGAGCTAATCATGATGAAAAACAATGAAAGCATCACCTATATGATGAATAAACTCCTGTCCATCATCACGAATATGAACAAATTCAAAAGAGTACTTACCAATCATAAGGTAAACACCAAAATACTTAAATCTTTACCTATTGAAAAGTTTGGTGTAAGGATGTGCAATATTCAAGAGTCAAATCTAGAAATTAGAGAAGTGTCAACAAATGTCCTCATAAGCAATCTTCTTTCTCATGAGTTGGCCTTGAAAAAAGATAAGGAAATGAAGAAGATGAGAGGACAAGGGGATAAATATGTTAAAATAGAAAGGAAGTATTGACCTAAATCCTCAGCCAAAGACAGAGGTAGAAGCTGTCTCAAGTGATGATGATGATTGTGAAAAAGAAAAGGAGGAGTTGACCATGCTTTCTAGAAGGACTAAGGAGTTGATAAGAAGAAGAAAAGATAGAAGGAACTTCAAAAAGATATCTCCTAACCTTAAGGAAAAGAAGAATGAAGTGACCTGCTATGACTGTGGTAAACAAGGTCACATTAAATATGATTGTCCCAAGCTGAAGAAGAAGAAGAAGAAGAAGAAGAAGAAGAAGAAAGGGGATAAGGAAAACAAGAAAAACTTCAAAGCCACTTGAGATGTCAACTCTAGCAAGGAGGATGAAGATGAAGAAGTGGCAAATCTTTGTTTCATGGCACAAGAGGACTCTTCAAATGAGATAAGTTCTTTACCTCACTCTAGCGATAATTATGATGCATATGATGATGTATATGATGAGCTCCTTGAAGCTCTTACTTTGAGATGTGATAAGTATAAGTCACAAATGAAAACATATAAAAAGAACTACTCCAAATTGGAAAATAAGTTTAACTCATTCAATGAGCTTTAAGTGAATTAAAAACTTCAAATGAAGAACTCAAAAAGTCTGTTGAGAGTCTTACTAAGTTTTCATCATCTCTAAATTCCTTAAGAAAGGAAAATGATTCCTTAAAAGAAAAGGTAATTGAGCTTAGGAATTCTATTTCTAAGTTTCATAAAGGGAAGGAAACTTTGATACACTAATTATATCTCAAAGATTTCCCCTAGTAAGACATGGTCTAGGCTTTAATGGAGCCTCTTCATTTACACCTCCTTCACAAAATTCATTAGAGCATCGACACCTTAAACATCTAGTATTGAGGTAATTGGGAGGAAGAGTGCTTCTGGCATTAAGCCACCTATGTCCAAGAGTAAGGGGAAGCCACCACAAGGCTCAAAGTCTAAGCCTAAAAAAGCTAATCATGTGTTCATCTACATTAAAAAGCATGTTTACCCAAACATGTAAAAAATTCTCTTCTACTTTAAATCATTCATGCACATGCTCACACTCTCACAACCATGGTATGAGAAGGCCCCTAACTCATATTAAAGTTATACATAGGTGAAAGACTTACACTTCTAAGCTCCAATGTTATTATTATAAGAAGTTTGATTACATAAAGATTTTTCTATTATATTAGGAGAGCTCACCTTAAATTAGAGGACAAGACCTAACCCCTAAGGACTCAAGTATGCTTGCGTACCTAAACAAAGGTGATTTGCTTTTGTTATGTAGGAATGTATGACAGCCACTAATAAAGACAATGATTAATATGTGGATAGTGGATGCTTAAAGTACATGATAGGTAACAAAAAGCTATTTATAGCCATAAAAGAGAAGGAATGTGGTAGTGTTACTTTTGGAAACAATGCCAAGGTTAAGATAATTAGCATTGGAATAATTGACAAGAATGGTTGTTCACTTATTGACAATGTTCTTTTAATAGAAGGTTTATAACATAATTTGTTAAGTGTAAGTTAATTATGTGATAAAGGTAATAAATTCATCTTTAACCCTAGAAAATGTTGGGTTACCACTTTGGTGGATAAGAAGGTAATCTTTAAGGGTGAAAAAAGAGGCAATACCTACTTAATTTACTTAAACAATTTGGATAACCAATCATTCAAATGTCTTGTGTCTCTTAGCAATGAAGCTTGACCTTTGCATAGAAGACTTGGTCATGCTAACATGGAACTCCTATAAAGCCTATCTAAAGGATAGCTAGTGAAAGGTCTTCCTAAGCTAAAATTCTTCAAGGACAAGACAAGTGGACATTACCAAATGGGGAAACAACGTCAAACTTCCTTCAAAGCAAAAAATGTTGTAACTACCTTTAAACCTCTTCAACTCATCAATATTGACTTAATTGGACCTATTAGGAATGCTAGTCTAGGTGGGAGGCATTATGCATTTGTCCTAGTTGATGATTACTCTAGGTTTACTTGGGTATCTTTTCTAGCTCATAAGAATGTCACTTTGATGCTTTTAAAAGTTTTGCAAAAAGAGATCAAAATGAAAGAGGTTAGTTCATTTCTTTTATTAGAAGTGACCATGGAAAGGAATTTTAAAATGAATCTTTTGAAACTTATTGTTTAGAGAATGAGATTTCTCATAATTTTTATACTGTTAGAACACCACAATAGAATGACGTTATAGAGAGAGGAAACATAGGATATTAGTAGAGATGGCTAGAACCATGCTCAATGAATATTCTTTGCCTAATTACTTTTGGGCTGAAGCCATCAATACTTCTTGTTATATTGCTAATCAGGTTTTCAAAAGACCCATTTTTAACAAAACTTCTTATGAGCTTTGGAATGATAAAAAAAAAAAAAAAAACTTAAGATTTCATATCTTAGAGTCTTTGGGTGCAAATGCTACATTCTAATACCAAGGACAACCTTGGAAAATTTTCTTCTTAAATAAATGAAGGTATTTTTCTAGGCTACTCCACCTTTAGTAAAGCCTATAGGGTATTCAACAAAAGTACTATGGTTGTTGAAGAGTCAATGAACATTATATTTGATGAATTTAGTAAACTTGATTTTAGGAAAGGTTCTCTTATTGATAATCTTACAGGTGATTTTGAGAAATTAGAGCTAAATTTAACTCTAAAAGAATTGGTGATTAATCTTGAAGATAATAAGTCATCACAAGAAGTTCAGGAATCTCAACCACAATAAGTAGAAAACCCAGCTCAAGTTCTTCCTATGGTTAGAGATTCTCCAAATATCACCTAAAGGATCTAATCATTAGTAAGACATCTAAAGGAGTAAGTACTAGATCTCAACTTCATGCTTTAGACAATAATTTTGCATTTGTTTCTCAATTTGAGCCAAAATCAATTGATGAGGCTCATGATGATGAAAGTTGGGTGATTACTATGTAAGAGGAACTTAACCAATTTGAGAGAAACAAAGTTTGGAAACTTATTCCTAGGCGCAAGAAACACCCTATTGTAGGTTGCAAATTAGTGTTTAGGAATAATTTAGATGAACAAGGGTTCATTACTAGGAAAAAAGCTAGATTGGTTGTAAAAGGTTACAACCAATAGGAAGACACTGATTATGATGAAACCTTTACCCCCTACAGAAAAAATAGAGGCCATTTGGATTCTTTTAGCATTTATATATCACATGAATTTTAAACTTTTTCAAATGGATGTAAAAAATGCATTTTTTAATGGTCTCATTGAGGAGGAAGTCTATGTTAAACAACCTCCTAGTTTTGAATCTCATACTTTTTCAAATCATGTTTTCAATTTAACTAAAGCCTTGTATGGTTTGAAACCTCTAAGAGTTTGGTATGAAAGGCTTAGTTCATTTCTTTCACAAAATGATTTTGATAAGGGCAAAATTAATATAACTTTATTTGTCAAAAAGCGCAATCATGATACACTTATTATACAAATATATGTTGATGATATTATATTTAGTGCTACTAATGAATATCTTTTTGAAGAATTTATTAAGTTTATGAATAGAAAATTTGAGATGAGCATGATGGGAGATAAGTTTTTCTTTAGTCTTTAAATCAAGTAAACCAAAGAGGGCATCTTCATTAAACAAACCAAGTACACAAGGGATCTACTCAAAAGGTTTAGCATGGATGGATGCAAGGCAACAAAGACTCCAATGAGTGTAATTATTAAACTAGACAAAGATGAATTAAGTAAGACAATGATGAAAAGAGGTACAAAGGTATGGTTGGCTCTCTTCTCTACCAGATTGCTTCTAGACCCGACATCATGTTTAGTGTTTACATGTGTGCTAGGTTCCAATCATGTTCTAAGGAATCACATTTGAATGTTATTAAAAGGATTTCTAAATATTTATGTGTCACATTGCATTTAGGATTGTGGTATCCTAGGAATTCATCTTTTAGTCTTCTTGGATACTCGGATGTAGATTATTCTGGTATTTTATTAGATAGAAAGAGTACTTTTGGAACTTGCCAATTCATAAGTGATTGTTTAGTCTTTTAGTTTAGCAAAAAACAAGTTTTGATTGCCTTATCCATTGTTGAAGTGAAATACGTGACGGTGGGTTATTGTTGCACACAAGTTCTTTGGATGAAACAATAACTCAAAGATTATGGCAAAGATGTTGATCATATTCCCATCAAATGTGACAATATAAGTGCAATAAATCTTTCAAAGAATCTCATCCAACATTCTAGGAGCAAACATATTAACGTTAGACATTATTTTCTTAAAGATCACGTCCAAAATGGTAATGTGGTGTTAGAGTTTATTGACTTTAATCATCAACTTGGGACATTTTCACTACACCCCTTAATGAAGAAAGGATGAACTTCATTAAGAGGGAACTAAGGATGCTTGATGGAAACTCCCTAGGGTGAAAATTGATCTCACTTCATTTTCTTCATTGTGTTTGTCAATTTAATTGATTGAATGATATGTTTGATAATTTTAGGTGTGTTAATTCTTTATGCAATTATGCTTTTCTATGCCAGTTTGCTTGAATTGATCATCATTATATTAAGTTAATCACATTTAGAAAGGCCAATTCTTATTCTTTCTTTGTTTTTCTTTTTGCCTTATAATTTATGGTCATTACTTATAGGCACTCATCAATTTTTTTTTATCAAACTCCAAATTTGTTATCGTGAATTTAGATCACCATCATGAATTTTTTTAAAAAAATTCAAATTCTTTGACTGTTGACTCTTTCATTTTTTGAGAAAATCTTATCTGTTACTCACAGAATTTGTAATTAACAATCACAACCAGCTAATAGCAATCACGAATTCTGGTAATTATTAGGCATTAATTGATTTGACTATCAATCGGTGCTAACTCCTTATTTAATGTATTTTTTTTTTACCATTTTTCATCATTTTTATGTCTATTTAAGCCATCCTAACACTTCTTTATTCCACTTTTACCTTTTCTTTCCATCTATCATCTTGTTCTTCTCTTAATCCTTCTAAACTCTCTTAACTTTTATCCTTCTTGGAACCTAAGAAACTAACCAAAGTAGAGAAAGGGAAGGGCATTGTCCAACCTCCAAGTTCTCTTCCCCTTCACCTAATAAAGGGAATAACCATAGAAGAAAAAAATAGTTATAAAGCATACTCCAACAAAATCATTCAAGCCAATAAAATTCCTTCTACCTTTTTCATTAAATCACTTGGAAAAAACATGAAATCTATGCCTTTCTTTGAACCTAGACTGGGATGAACCAGGGTATAAGGAGATTGTCAAGGAGTTTATGTGCACTATTACATTGAGCAGGATAGTAGAATCAAAAGTAGGTTCGCACGGTTTGGTTTTTAAGACTTTTAAGGAACCCCATTTTATAACCTTTGCCCAACCTTCTACTCTTTTCAACCTTTAAATGGAGGATAAATATTTCGCTACCGCGACTTTTATCTGGCCTTGAGGACTTTTGCCTTTCTTTTCAACCTTTCATTATCTTTGCACTTAATGTCATTTATTCTGAATTTTGGTCAGAGATTTCTATTGAAATCAAACATGACCCTAAAACATCTCTAGCCAAATACATTAAGACCCTTACCAATAGGCTTTTCCACCGTATTATCACTTTCTCTGTAAATGTTAGTAGTGATGGGAATGAAAAAGTTTCCTACAAAGACCTAACATTTCTATTTTGCCTAACCAAAAACAAATTAATTCAAACAGGCTGATACCTTGTGGATCAATTAATTTACATGAGTACAAAGCCTAAAAGCTAATTTCTCCTCCCTTTTCATGTTATAGCCATATACTTTTTTGTGGAAGCCTTAAATAAGGAAAATGAGAAATTACTAACCAAAAAATATTTACCTTCCAAAACTTCCTTGATTTGCCCTATTTAATTAATACCAAGGCAATCCATCCAGATACCTATGTATATACCTTAGGGTCTCTTGGGGAAAAGAAGCAAAAAACCACTCATGCTTCAAAAAGGAAGAGACTTGTAATAGAGGAAAATGCCTAACCAATTCCATCTCTTAAGCCTAAAGCCAAACCTAAAACTTCTGCCATCTCTCTTCCATCAACAAGAAGTTGGACACGGTGATACACATGATTAAAAGAAGATTTCTTCTTCTTTCCCACCTCCATAGTGACCTAGTGGACCTTTAAGAGAATGAGGGTGCAAAACCTTGCCATCTCCCAGACTTTGAAGATTGGGAGGATACTCCAGAAGAAGAGGAAGACCAAGGAGTGGAAGAAGTAGATAAGGCACAAAGAGAAGAAGGAGGTGAAGAAGTTGGAGATTCTTGATGATGATGATATCTTTCCAATCCTCTAGTTTTTCTTACTTAGGCTTGTAATTCTTTTTTTGTTTCTTATTCTTTAGGCTTAAGTTTGTGATCCTACAAGATTTTATTATTTATTCAATGTTTAAATTTAGTTTGTGTTTTTTCTTTTGATATTAATAAAATTTAAAGTTTTTGTTCCCTCTATGATTGTTTTTGCTATATGGTTGTTCTTTATATGCATCGCTTTATACTTATCCCTATAATTATCTTATTCTCTCTTTTTTTTATCTTAACAAGAAATAGTGAACTTGAATGCTATAATTAAGGGGGAGTATAAATTGAAGGGAAACAATTTCAATTAGTTTAATTGCACTTTAAGTTAAATTGGTATCTTAACAAGTTTAATTTGTTAAACATTGTTAACCATCTCAACTTCACACTTATGTATTCTTTATCCCTTGTAAAATCAATCTAAGTTGTTAAAATCAAAAAGGGCAGAGATTGTTAGACTAGGTTAGTCATACTTTAATCAAAACACTCTTTTGATCTTAGCAATGTAGATTGATATGTTCTAACATCATTTTGAAGTGTTGTTTCTATAGTCTTTTAGATATGTTTGCATTGAAAGTTGAATGAGAGTTTAAACCTCAAGTATTATTAATAGACTTCTAATTTGTGGCAGCGAACTTCAAAATTGTGATTGCTATCTTACGAGAAGAATGGAAAAAGTTGGTATAGATGGATTCACATTGAAAATCACAATAGTTATCCTGCCAAAGACTTTGTAAAGTTATGACATACAAATTTACGGTAGAAGTCGCGTCCATGTTCGTGACCACAACTTTTGGATTTCCCTGAAGGGAATTAAGTCCACAACTAGAGCATGCCAAGTGTTATAGAAAGCTGTTGGTTTATCAAATTCATAAGGGTGACATAGTGGTCAAGATCGTGATTTGATAGAGCTACATTCCTTTATCAAATAGAAGGATTTGTGGTGATAGTCGCATCCTAGAGAAAAATATTTCGCGATCGCAACTTTTGTCTGGCTCGAAGAACATAATGACTATTTCTCTTAGAAGACCAATGGTAGCATGCCACATGGACTAGCCGTTAGATACAAATGGGGTTCTCTCCCATGATATCAACAATTTTAGTGCAAAAAGAGAAATCATGATCGTGAATGACTAGTCAAGATTGTAAAATCAATCTAACAGACATTTAATGCAAGATTTGCCTAGCACAACTTAGAGATTTAAATATAGTTTATTTGTAATGTCTTTTTGATGGTTGTTGCCTATAAATACTCCACTAAACAGACATTAATGCAAGAGAATAACATTGAATATAGCCAAAATTTGGTGGTTTGTTAACTCTCAAACCATTATAAAATTTGGTATCTCTAACTCTTTTCCTACTACTTCTATTTTCATCTTTCAATACCTTCCCTCCAATTTTTAAAATTTTCCACTAATACAACCCTTCTTCTTAGTGTTCAAAGGTCAACTTTATTCATAGTTTACAATCTTGTATCATCAAGCATGCTGATAATAGGCTTGTGCCTAGCTTGCAATGTCTAATAGTTAAAGGACTTGTTAAAATCAAGTATATTAATAAGTCATATATATATATATATATATATATATATATATATATATATATATATATATATATATATATATATATATAAAAAAAAAAAAATATAAGACACACAACAAATATATAAAAAAAATGTGTTTTTTTTTACAAAAA
>CATIWR010489892.1:0-17060 GCA_949677035.1 Omphalea diandra | reverse complement strand
TATATATATATATATATATATATATATATATATATATATTTATATAAATTATTTATCTTATCTAGTTCATAAACTAAATGACAAAAAGTAAAATTTTAAAATTACAAATCAATAAATTAGATTAATTTAAAAGTTATTTTTTTATATTCTTATATACAAAATTATTGCATTATACAATATGAGTTAACAACTAATATAACATGTAACAATATTTTAAAAATCTATATAATTGTATCGATTTTTATTAATTAAAATTAAAGTATAAATTACATAATTCTGCCTAATTCAACTTAAAAAAATAATACTATTATAATAGAAAATTTTAAGCTTTCATATAGTATTTGATAATTTTAATTTGAAATTTATTTTATTTTTAAATGAATTTTTTATAAAATTTATTTTCAAATGAATTTATATATTTGATGTACCACAAAATAAAAATAGAATGTATTTTAAATGAAATAAATTTTATATTTAGTTTAGGTGTAAATTTTAATAAAATATTTTATTTTTATAAAAAATATTTTTATGTCATTTTTAAAATTATAAATATAAAAACTTTAAAAATACAAAATAAAAGAGAGAGAAAGAAAGAGATAATGAAAAAAAATGAGAATAAGAGAAAGAAAGAAAGATTAAAATTAGAAAAAGACATTTACGCTCTATTTGTTTTTTAGAATATAGTTCTCGTATTTTCTACTATTTGGTGCATTCAGAAAAATTAGTTATGAAAAATATTTTCCTAATTAAATAAAAGACTAAGTTATTTTTTAGAAAAATGACTTTCAATTTAAAAAATGGAAAGTAATTTTTAAAATTTTAACAAATTTATCCAAATGAAAATAAATTATATAGATACATGTATTTATATTATTGATTATTTTTCATTAACAATACCCATCACCGTCATCGTCGACCGCCAACAGTTGTCAGAGATGAGTGAGATCCACAATAATCTTTATTTTAATATATTTTTTCTTGTGTTGAATAATAAATAATTTAAATATATAATATCTATAGTCTAAATTTTATTACAATTTTATAAATCAAGAAAATTAATATTTGGTATAATGTATTTTAAACACTATAAAATATGTTGCTTGAAAAATATTTTTCTCATTAAATATTTTTTCTAGATAAATTATTTTTCTTGAAACAAATGAAGTCTTAACTAACAATGTTTTTATGAAAATGAAAAATTTTATAATTATATAATTTATTTAATTTTTTGTAGTTATAATCATTTTTAATGATTTAATGAAATATAATTTTAAATAAAATTATATTTATATCAAATACAAAAAATATAAATTTATAAATAAAATTTATCAAATTTATTTATACAAAACACAACAATAAAAACTAAATGTATTAACAGAACAAGGGTGAATTACATATGCAAAAATTAATCATATTGAAAATTGAACTTTAATTTTATTTAGAAGAAAAAATTAAAGAAACTTGATTGAAAAAAAAAAGTAACGATTAATGTAAAGTTTAAAAAATAAAAATTGATTTTCAACCTAAAAAATGATTATTGGGTTGAATGCAACATCAATTTTTTATTGTAAGATGGTCTTATAAAATCAAAATTTATTAATTATTATTTTATTTTTTATTTGTTTAGTTCTGGAGAAGGAAATTATAATTTGATGCTTAATAATGGAATTTAATATCTCTTGATTTGTGGTTATTTTTGTTTTACTTTAAATTTAAATATTTATCTCAATGCTATATAATTTTTTAAAAAATATAATTGATGAAAGTATTTAGGAAGTATATATATTGTCTATGCTAAAGAATTCAACTAAGTCATAAAACTCCCACTAAAATCATGTTATAAGAGTAATGCAATAAGAGTCATATTTATAAAATTTTATATCTCAAATATATTAATCGATGCATAAAATATCTATAATAGGATGATAACTATACTCTCCATAATACAAGGTAATGTCAATAGTCTTAAACTATAAGCGTAAACCAATTAGTATCTCACACCCTTACTCTCCAAAGATTTAGTTAATGTATGAAATTCTTATAAGAGAAAGACAACTAGAGTTTACGCTCTATGATCAATAATATGTTATGCTAATTATTTTAAAACAAAGACAATCAAAGTTTAAACTTTATGATTAATAATGTTTTTATACTAAGAGATATATAATGTATTCCATGTTATGGAAATTCGTCCAAATTTCTCTATATTTCTAACATCTAAAGATTATATTAATAGTATTATATTATATTCTAATATTTCAGTGCTTGAAAATAAAGATGAAAAACTTTATTTATGTGAAAATTAAACTTTTTATGCTACTAAACAATATGGGTTATATGTTACCTAAGATAATATGTAATCTTAAAAGATGGGTTACACGACCCTTCTCCAAATGGATTGAATGGCACTTTTGTGTTAAGAAATGAACTTCGACTTTCAACAATAAATGATGATAAAATTTGATCTAGGTTGAGTTTTGGGATCTATAAGATAATAATATAAGTTTTTTAAAAGATTTATATGATTTCAATTAGAGTTTACCTAAGAGGTCAGTTCTGAGGTTAAAACTTTTATTAACTTGACTTTTTGTATTTTAGCTTGCTCATTATTTCATACTCCCCCAAATTTTAACAAAGGCAATTGAATAATAAAAGAAACAAAATCATTATACTAAAAAAGTAATTTATTGGATATCATAATTAAGTTTTAATAATATTAGTATTTGTTGAATATTAATGGTTATAAGTACTTTCATAAGTGAACATTAAGTCTTGGATAATCTAGATAACTTTATGATATTTTAGTGAAGACTTTTCCTCTTCAAATCTAAAAGATTCCATTACATTGCCTTTATTAATGGGGTTCTTTACTATACGGGTGTTCTAGTGATAGGATGGCTATGACAGTTAAAAAATTTTACTCACTTATCATCGCTTAATGCTCATTATACATCGATTGACTAGTGATGATCTATTTATTTATTTATTATTATCATTATATACTAGAGGGTACTTACTTTCTTCATCTTTTTATAAAAGGGTGTTAATCTTGGGTTCATCCAAAAGAGTTTTCTTCCTTTAATGCTTAGTATAGGTGGCACTAGTCCATAAATATTATGTCTTTTTCTTTATCCTCTGTTACTAGTTTATTTGGCTTTTTTCTAATGTGTCTTTCTTAGAGAGGAAGAAATAAACAAGTTCTTTAGTTACTAATTTTTTCTTTCACCCATATATCAATTAATATTTTAATAGAATTTCACCTTAGGGATCTACTAGATTCTCCCAATACATGCACATGCTTTAAGAGATGGAATAGATGTCCTTATAGTTTGGATCATCTAATGTTGGTTTTGATTAGTACAATGCTACCCATGTTTAATTCATACGTGATAAATAGTGCCTTATATTAATGTAATATATATGGCTATAATTGAGAGACTAGAAAGGATCATGATGGCTTTAAAAAGCCATTTTTTCACTCATACTCAAGAGCATTCTTGAGCTATACAAGTATGTATATGTATATTAATGATATGTTCTAAACTACACATAATTCATATTGATCTTATTTACTTGTTTTTTTTTTCTTATGATTAGAAAGCTCTTAAGGTTCACAATAAAGGAGTTTGCCAATAACTTTAGAAGAGTAGAGACCATAGCCAATTATCATAATCCAAATGTGAAGGCATAACAAATATTGGAGAACTATAAGTTTAAGACTACCAAAAATCATAGCAAACCTAAAACTTAGGAAAAGCTTACTACTCATAACTTTTATATTCATTTCTTACATATATCTTAATTATATATCTATAAGGTTCAAAATATGGTTGTAGAAAATTTTGATAACTGGAGTCATTTAGAGCATGTTTTCTTTTAAATTTTATGTGTATGATTTATGTCATGAAAGAAAAAAAAAAAAGAAAAATAAGAAAAGAGAAAAGAAAATAAATATCATGTCTTAAAAAAATGTTTAATCCTTAACTCCTATTAGTTTATTCCTTAATATAAGTTTAAGATTTTTAATACTACAATAACACAGGAAAAACCATGATAAAACTTTTTTAACCATTTAAATTAGGTTTGCTATGAATTTTAAAGGTTTTAAGCTTTTATATTATCTAACGTCAATATGATCTAAAATCTAGGTCGTGATAGAGTGGTATCATAACAAAAGTTTGTATGGATGAACCTTTGAGTTGAGAAAGAGATAGACAGATATGGGAGATAAACATGATGAGAGATATATAAGGATATTTAACTATGATTTACAAAGATACAAAATTCTTTCTCATCATATCAATTTCCTATGAGTTAGAATTATGCATTATAATTGATGTAAACCTTTACATACTTAATATGTAGAGCTAATATACAAATAGTTATGCGTGAATTCATGAAATTAAAGCACACTTTGTGTTGTGGTGTATCCTAAAACTATAAAATTTTAAGATTATGTTATGACATGCTTACTTATATGATATGTATGTTTAGACTTGTGCTAATAAGATTGAAGTTTAAATGAATTGATTTATGATTATCAGATGATGTTATGATATTAAAGGAAAAATATGAAGATACGATTGATATATTTGATATGTTGGTCCCAGATGGGTGATTGATTGTGTATATTGAGGATTGATGTCTTAAGGGTTGTGATTATTATTATTATTATTATTATTATTATTATTATTATTATTATTATTATTATTATTATTATTATTATTATATATATATATATATATATATATATATATATATATATATTATTTATGATAGAAGGGATTAGTCCAAATACTTAGGCGACTCCACAAAAATTTTGGCAGTATTTTAAAAAATTATGGTACATGAAACAAAAAAAGAGCAATAAAAGAGAGTAAAAACAATAAGGAATGATGTCAAAGGCATAAAAGAAAAAATTAAGTTAAGATATAACAAAAAAATTACATATAGAATTTCGACTTATGTTTTGTCTTCTAGATCTGTTAGAAAAATGAAAGAATTTTTTTAAGAGGTCACAAGGGTTTTTTTTTTTTTTTTTTTACCATAGTTATGGAATGGCCCATAATCATGACTAGTTATTCTAATATTTTAAATGAGATTTAAAGCTTGTAAATATTTTGCTTGATTTTGTAGTTACATGGGAGAATTTGAAATGATTTTAATAATTTTAATTCCTTCCTAACTCTAAAGACTTAGTTGTAGACATGAGTTGAGTTTGATCGTTTTGGGATCCAAGAATGATGAGAATAGGCTAAGAAAGGGATATTAAGATATATGAGATAGTTTTATAGAATTTTAGGATGAATTTTAATAAGGAGAATATTTTATAAGGTTTGGAACCTAGTTTTATAAAATGTTAATATTCAAAGTTATTTTAAGCATGTTTTCTTCTAAATTTTATGTATATGATTTATATCATGACATAAAATAAAAGAACAAGTAAAGAGAGAAAAAAAAAAAAAGAAATATCATGTCTTAAGAAATGTTTAATCCATAACTTTCATTAGTTTTTTCCTTAGAATTTAAGGTAATGTTAATGTAAATTTAAAATTTTTAATATCACCGTGACGTAAAAAAAGTTATAATGGGCCTTTCCACGAGTCAAATTAAGCTTGCTATGGGTTGTGAAGGTCTTAAGTCTTTTCGTTCCTTAGCGTCAACACAATATGAAATATGGGTCACAATAAGTGAGGATAAGGATAAGTAAAAGATATAATTAAGGATTAACAATACCAAGTGAGGGATTTTATTGTAGTTTTTTAATGTCCATAGCATACATGTAACATAATTTTATATGTAAGTCATAGTAAGTGAAATTATGTTAATATAAAGATACGCATTTTTATAGATGAAGTGAAATGACATGATGTAATGTTTGTATAAATGTCATGTGATATGAGGATAGTTTAAGATAAAATGGGAATACAAAGACACATATCTAGCTATACAAGGAATATAATTTATATGAAATGAATGAAATATTATGCATATATAAAATGATAGGTGAGGAAACTCCCTCGTATAAGAGATAAGTAAAAAGATGCGACTAGTGAGGCAACTCCTCTTAAAGTGCACAACTAAAGAGGCAACTCACCTAGGTGGGAAAGATAAAGTAAACTAAATAGAGATTCTCATATATTTGTCTATTCACATGTGTAATGATTTTCCACGTAAGTATTATATGTAGATAATGTGTCATATAATTAGAAATGTACCCACGAAAAGGCACATGAGCATACACATTAGCATATAAAATTTCTCATTGAGTTTTTCATAAGGAACTCACCCTCACACATAGTTGTTTTGTAAGAAAGATATAAATGAAAACTAAGCTCATAGATAGATGCTAGAAGTCTATGGAGTAAGATCAAGCAATAAGTATCATGTATACATGTTAAGGCACTACTGTTGTTACTCATAATTGCCTAAGTTAGTTATGCGTAAATGAATTAAGGATTACATTTATAATTAAGAAATATAATTATCATGTATTTTATGTTCTTAGTTATCTTTGCAATATCTTAAGTATGTGATGAAATGTTTAGAATGGATTTTTATATATAAGAGTTAAATGTTAATTAAGATATATGACGTGACGAGATTCTATACAAAAGATTATATGTTAATGATTATGGTATATAATGAGATTAAAATAATGTAAGAATAAATACCTTAATTCTGAGAATTTTTTATGAGAGTTTATTTTATATATGATTTTATGTCATGAAAGAAAAGAAAAAAAATAAATAAAGAGAAAAGAAAAGAAATATCATATTTTAAAAATATTTAATCCATAACTCCCATTAGTTTATTCTTTAAAATTCAAAGTAATGTTAATATAAGTTTAAAATCCTTAATATGAAAGCGATGTAACAAAAACCATAATGGGCCTTTCCATTAGTTGAATTAGGCTAATTACAGGTTATGGGAGCCTTAAACCTTCATATTCTCTAGCGCTGATATTATCTGAAATTTGAGTTGTGATAATATCATATCTTTTAAATAGGTTTTGCTTTACATTTTCTTATAAAAAAAGATACTTGTTTATGGTAAGGGGAGTGCATTTAACCCCTCCTTCTAAACATAACATCTAACACGTTATTGTCATACCCATTAAATAATGAAAAAGGGAGAACGCATAAGCCTTAACTCATTATATCTTATTTTATTAACATGCAAGATTTAATTCAAACTATAACAAAAGATTTTATCATAAGTAGGGGAATGATCTCAATCCACATCATCATTATTCCTTGTGATAAATTCCAATGCCGAACTCAAGGAATCATAACATTAGGTCATATTATAATACTTATAACTAAAGGTTCAACTCGCATCTCATCACCATACAATATAAAACCATGAATACACTTAATACTCATACAAAAACTTTTATATTTAGGCTTTTTAAAGAGGCTACCAAAATATACATCTTGTTCATAGTTATTGACCTAATAGATAAATGCAAAAGTTGGAATTATCATAGATTACATATTCATAAAACTGTTTAACCAATATAAGGGGTGTTATACAAATGGCACATAACTAAAGCACAAATGTAAGATTATTCATAATATAATCTCTATATAGCATAATAAGTTTATCATCATATAACCTTCAAGCTTCAATCTTCTCTATCAAAAATTATGAGGCAAAATGAGATAGATAATGAGTATTTTGACTCAATAAACAAAGGGTAGGTATGATAGATAATGACTATTTCGACTCAATAAATAAAAGGTAGGTATGATATATCATTGTAGGAAAACATTAAAGCAAATATAAGCATTCAAGCAAATATATCACTATAAGTATGATATATCACTATGGAAAACATTCAAGCAAATATAAATCTATTAACCTTAATGTCAAACACACGTACACATGCCAATCACTTAAAAATATTGCATAAATAATGTAATAATTTAAGTTATTGATTTATCACTTATTGTAAATTTGAGGAGCTGATTTGAACTCTTAAAGTGTAACTAACAATCAGGATTCATTGTCGTTTGAGCCCACATAGATTCATCATTTATCATTTGAGCTAAACCATTATAAATAATCAAACATAGCTTAGTACTTGATTTTACATAAAACTGACATTGATAGGTAATGCAAAAAAATATAGAGATTAATATTCTTGGATTTGAAACATATAGTAAGAAAAAGAAAAAAAAAATATAATCTTAGAGTGTTTCTTAAACTTTCAAAGTAATAAGAATATGGATTATTGTGATCTTAAAAAGATGAAGAAATAAGTTAATTTTTAATTGAATAGAGAGAAGAAAATAATGAGAAATGAGATGAAAGATTAGTAGAAGTATTTTTCACGTTTTTACATATATATTTAAACCTTTCAAATAGATAATTTTATCCAAAATTAATAAAAAAAATAAGAATGACTTTTTTTTTTCTTTTTTAGAAAATTTCAATTGCTTTTGGATATAATATATACTTTTACAATATGCATGACTGTTATATACTAGTCATGTTAGCAAATGATATTAGTCATTTATTTGAATTTTAATTTTGAATATAATTGTTGTAATTTTAATTAATTTTCAATAAATTATATGTCTTACAAATTTTCAAAACCATTGTAAAAATGCAAAATGATTTAAAATTTTTTGTCATTAGACCAATAAAAACAAGATGTTCTCGATTATAGGATTCAATAATAAAATTCTTTTTAGCTAATCTATACTTAATTTAGAATTAGAAATGATGATTATTAGTAGAAAAATATACTTATTTTAGAATTATAAATGATGAAACATTAATAGAAAAATACTTATTTTAGAATTGGAAATGATGACATGTTAATAGAAAATTATACTTATTTTAGAATTAGAGATGATGAATGCATTGTGCATGTAATATTTATTTATTGTTGTGCACTTTTTATGACAGATGAAAGATTTATTCAATGCTTAAAAACATGTACGTGTACACAAGTATTGGATGAACGATCATTCTCAAAAAAAAAAAAAAAAAAAAAAAACAAGTATTGGATGAATGATGAATGCATTATGCTTTCATGAATACGTGTACACATGAAACGTTAAAATATATTTATTTTAGAATTAGAAATTATGAATGCATTATGCATGTAAGATTTATTTATTATTGTGCACTTTGTGAGAGATTAAAAATTTATTGAATGCTGAAAAACATGTGATGAATATGTGTACTGAAGTATTGAATGAAATGTTAAAGTCAATTTGTAATTTCTTTTGTCAAATTACAATGAAATGAGAAATTAAATTTAAAATTTAGAATATAAATAAATTTATAAATCAATAAGGGTGAATCTTAAATATAGTGAATTTTTAATTTAAAAAATGAACTTTTTATTTTTTAATATTAATTAAAAAAATTACATTAGTGAGATTCAAATTCAATATTCGATATCCGCTTCGAAATAATTTCACCCTATATTTAAGAGTTTTTGATGATGATACGTATAATTAAACTATAAAGGGATTTATTTTTATGTACTTCTATTTATCTGAATTATAATCTCGTTATCATTAACGATGTTTGGCAATATAAAATTACAAACTTGCTTACATTTGGAATGAAATTTTTTTAGGTAAATAAATAAAATTAAGAAAAAAAGTGAGAACTTGTCTTCTTTTTTTTTTTTTTTTAAAGTTGTTTGACTTCACATAATTTAAATTTAATTTATAATTTAAATGATTAAATTAATTTCTCTGTAAATTTTTTATAAACTATGTTATATAATTTTGTTCAAATATCAATAATACTCATAAGTTATAACAACACTTGTTTTTTATTTTTAATTACAACTTCTTTTTTTTCTTGCATTATCAATTTTATTTGGCAATGATGTAAAAATCTTATCTTCCACCCTCTTTCTCATAATTTTGCTTTAAATTCTCTTTAGGCGTCCAAGATGGCCCCTTATTGAACATTTAGATTAGGATAACACAAATATTATATCAATGCCTTTTTTTTCTTTGACTCTCTTTTGAATTTCATTTTAGCTTATGATAATTCAATCAAAATTTTATCTTTTTTTTTTTTTGGGTTAATGAGAGCAAGGATTGAAAAGTCTTATCTTAAAATCTATCTACCTTATTTTATGAGATCTACAAGAATTTTTACAATTTTTGTCTTTTCAATTGGGGTCTCCTTAACCTTTTTATTTTGGAGTTGTTTAATTTGTAAAAAAAAAATTACTTAGAAATCAAAATTGTAATGAATGATTTCAGTTTCTTGCTTTCCTTTTTTTTTTTTTACAGGAAATGAGATTTCCATTCGTATAAAAAGTAAGTCAAATACATATAAGTTCTTCAACCTAATAAATGTTTGATTTATGATATACATAATAATCAAATTAGATATATACAATAAATTATTAAATTACATATTACATTAATATAAAATTTAAAATTTGAAAAATAATATAATAACAAGAAAATGAATAATTTTTAACTAAAAAATAACAATAACACAATACTTTTATTTTTAACTATAATATATTATATATTTTATGTTTAGCATACAATTGTATAGAAATTTTATATTGGTTATTGATTTTAATATTATTAAAAATAAAATAAGATAATCAATTTTGATTCCTCCAATGAATTAAATGCTTAGGAAAATAGTAATTTCCTTTTTGATTCTACTCAATTATCTTTTTTATTCTAATTGTAATTTCGAAATTTGAACCACACGGAATCTTAATTATTTCAAAGGAGTAAAAAAAAAAAACCCCTTTTTGATAAAATTATAATACATGATTTTAATATCTACTAAAAAATTTTTTATTGTATAAAATAATATAAAAGGTGTTCTCTTCTCTATAATAGGATTCAATATTGAAAATAATTTTAACTAATTTGTATATGTATTTAGATATTTTTATTCATAAAACGAGATTAAAGATAAACAATAATTCTTAAACTAAAAAAAGAATTAGAGTTATTGCAAAAATAATTAAAAAAAGAGGGGAAAAGAAAAGGAGGGGCGGCTAGCGTCGTCCCTAGCATCAAGCCCCACCTTTTGGCTTTTAAATGGCAATGCATGAATGATGGGCGGTGACCGACCCTTCTCTGTTTTCCTAGTCTATATTCCTTTCCTCACAAACCGGAAGGCACCAGACTTTCTCTCTCGCCAGCCACTTTTGGACCATCTCTACCCCTTCTTTTTTTTTTTTTTTTTTAAATATATTTTATTATATTTTTAATTTTAGACAAATGATTAACTAAATCACAAACACGCAAAATAAATTTGTTTTTTTTTTCAAAAAGAAAATCCAGGTGAGAGATAGACTTTCTAGACATACAATAGAAAAGATTCTTGATTACAGCAAGAACAACAACAAATTCTACCTGTAAAAGATTGACAAACATGGATTCGTAAAGGTACACCAACCTTTCTTTCACTTTTTTTTTAAAAGAAATTTATGTAAATTAATCTTCAATTTGTCATATAAAAGGGTTTTTACTGTTTGATTCACTTTTTTTTTTTTCCTGGTTAAACCAAAAAAACAATGTAATCATGTGCAGTGTATTGAATTCTAATTTATAATTAAAAAATTGTTGAATATCCTTAAATGGCCAGTCAAAAAGCAATGCTATGTACAGCAAGAAATGTCTAAAAACAACAACAGCAATTGACAAGAAAACAAGAAATCATGTACTTTGCCTTGCCTCTCTCTACTAAACAACATCTCATTTGGATTTTTATGCGAAATCAAGATTGATTATTTGAAATACTACCAGTGATCTGTCTGTTCATCTCATCTCTTGATAATATAGTAATATAAATAATAATAAGTAATTAATTGATAATAAGTGTTTGATATGCAAGTTAACAGCAGTTGATGTGCCCTTTGTGGGGTGGGTTTTGTTGCCGTTAGTGACGAGCACGCCTGGCACTCATCATTCCCTCCTCTAACCCTTTCTCTTTCTCTCTCTAGCTTTTCTCTTTCTCTATACTTGGCTAGTTCTTCTTCTACTTTTTCCATCTCTATCTCTCTCTCTCTCTCTCTTGCTTTTTCTTTCTCTCTGTATCAACTTTTCTCTAGCAAAAAAAAATATTTGAAATAATTCTGTTTCTATCTTAATTTAGGTGATTAGCTTAGATTGGATCTGGGCTAGCTTCTTTATCGGAGTATCCTGCCTCGAATACCAGGTAGATTCTCTATTTTCTACGTTCTAATGTTTTTAGCATCTGGGTTTTGAATTTTAGTATCTTTTTTTGCTAAATCGAATACAGTCATAACAAGTGGATTGTTTGGTTTTTTTTTAGTGAATTGATATTGGAAGTAGCAATTTTTGTTGTTTATTGTTTGGTTTGTTTGTTTCTGGTTGTGGGTGTTTGATCTGTTTTTTTTTTTAGGAAGCTCTTCTAGTAATGAATTCTGATTTTGATTGATCTTGATTGTTTTAGCTTGATTCAGTTAGGCAACGGTAGGCAACACGATCACGCTAATTTTTTTGATTTTTTGTTTTTGAAATGTGAATTTTGGTGGAAGATTGCACTTTTCGAGGTCCATGGTGCTATCGCATTTCGATATTTGGGCAAACTGGAATTAATACTGTCTTGTTTTAGACTGTTGGATTTCCAATATGGGTTTAGTTCTTATTATGTTATTATTTCCTCAGTCTTATGCATGTCTGCACCGATTGTTTTCTAATATTAGAAACTTTTCCTACAAATTCTTCTCTCAAACGCTAACTGGGTTCATTAATTTTAGCTAACTGCACATCTTGGTTTCTAAGTATCAATTTTTAGTCTGATGTATATGCATATTTTGCCATTTGTTTTTTAGTTGTTACACCACCTCTTGGGTTTATTGAAACATTGTATTTAATGCAATGTCCTAGTTAGATGGGCAGAAAATTTGTCAGGTTTAGTGGGATGAAGGAACAAAGAGGTAGGAGATTGAATCGATTGACATTTATTTGAGGTTAATTTTTGACTCCATGTTGTAGTTAAAATTGTATTTTCATTTTATCCAGTATTAACAAATATATTCAGCTCTGGAATTCATAACTTCTTTTATTTTATTGCTTTATGATTTGGGGGTCTTAGAACTTTATCAGACTGAATATTATTAGGCTAGTTCGTCTATCAGGATCACAGTACAATTGTGTAGTATAATATTTGCAATTCCGTAGTTTAACTTTCCCATATTTGAATAATATCATAGTCTGCTGTAATTCTCAGCCTGGGATGAAGCAATAGGCTACAACTGGAGATGTAGAGTGAGAATTTGCCAGACTATAAAAATTTTTTTGAAAGGTTATATCGAAAGAGACTTTAGACATCCTTTAATTTGCTGAAAATTCTCATGGTGCACTGTGAAATTGGATGTCAAGCATTGCAATAACTTAGACAAGGATGCTCAATTTTAAGGATTATCTAGGAGTCTTTCCCTTAGAAAAGTAATATGGTATTTAAGCTCTTCTGCTTATGTTCCATGTTCTGAAAAGACAGTCTGAGAGGTCTCTGAAAGTTTTGGTGAATGATTTCGGGTAGAGTTGTCTTTCTTTCTTTGGACAAGTTATCTGTTGTGATATGTGTATGTGGGAGACAATAAGGAGTTGTATCATGTGGTGGTTGTTCAATTTTGACCGGCTTACCCAATCCAGGGAATATTCATATTTTCATGCCATATTTTAGTTGCACAACCAGGATCGAGTCTCGATGAAAAAGTTTGGTAACTAATAGATTTTAATTGAAGTGTATTGCGGACAATTATACGAGTCATGTTTGACATTTTTCTTAAAATCTTTTGTGTCATGTTCAAATTTTTTTCCTCACTATTAAACTGAAGTGTCTGAATATCATCTTGTCTCTGTGCTTTATAGAGTATTGCCTGGAACTATTTGATTACATTGCAATAGTAGTTCTAGTACTACTCTGTACTCCTCCCTTTTTTTTTCTTAATAACACTGCTGTTCTATGTCAGGGTAATCTTATTTCTGTATTCAAGCGTAAGTTGTGGAGGTTCAAATAATTGAAGTGTAGAAGCAATATGGCTGTTTCCATGAGAGATTTGGATCCAGCTTTTCAGGGAGCTGGACAGAAGGCGTATCCTTGATGAAATATACAACAGCTTTGTCTTATCATATTCACCAATGAGTCACTCTACTGAATTTCTTTCCTTTTTTTATTTCCTCATAGTTTCAATTTTCATTGAGAGTTGCATACAGTCACCATGATAACTAGAGGTCCTAGGATTGGATACATGACTGTTTTATTGATATCGTCAATTGATACTGTCCTTAACCAATACTCTAGTGGACTTGAAATATGGCGGATTGAAAACTTTCGCCCTGTTCCTGTCTCAAAGTCTTCATATGGGAAATTTTTCATGGGTGACTCCTATATTATTTTGAAGGTCAGTGGTGTATTTCCCATTTGTGATTTTGTGCATATATGCTATTCCTTACTCCAAAAGGTATAGGCATTCATATCATCAGTTAAAATTTTTGGTAGTTGGGAGTTTCCTCCAGTAACCGCTTTGGTGGATAGATCAGCAAAACAGTAACAATCTTGATCAAGGGTGACATGAATTGTGTTACATCAGAATGAATATAGACTATGAGCCCATTATGTTTCCTATTGTGCAACATCTTGAATATTTTCTGTTTATTTATAAATCTTTATATGAGACCCAACATTTTGGGGTTAATTTAAATTGGTATGACTCCTATTTTCTTGCATGTTTCTAGGATTAGTGAGATTATTATGGAGCCTTTAAATAATCACATCTTGATTTCCATGTTATTGCTGTATTTTTGCTCTTGTTTATGTTTTTTGTTTTCTTTGTTGGCATCATGTATGGGAAACAGACCGCGAATGTTAACTATGCTTTTTTTTGTTGCTGATAAATGATTTGCCCAAATTCCATCTGTATTATGCATATGGTCTCCGTAATGCAGGTAGGAAGCACTCTATCAGCCTTTTTCATTTGAAAGGGAAGAAATACAAGAGGGCAAAAGCAAATGTTGAAGTTGTTTTCTATAATTTTTTCGTTCCTTTCATTTTGTTTCTTTTTTGAAAAGAAAATTAGAAATAAGTGGGCAGGTAACCAAACTTTGAATTTTTGTATTCCCTTCAGCAAAGCAATCCAGTAAATTTTTGATTTTCAGTTTCTTGTACAAGCTATTCTGCTTATCAATTTTTTGGCTGTGATGTGCCCCAGATTTATTTGGTTGATCTTATTTTGAATCTATACCCTGTGTCTGAGCTTTTTACTGAAGTTCTTGTGGTAGATAAATTAGATTTGGTATGATTGCACTCTGTGGCATCAAAGAAGATGTCAACCTTGTTCTCTTTTTCTAATTCACAATGTAAAACCTGGATAAATTGAATCTTTTCTTGATGCACAGAGACAAACACACTAGGATCTCTACTCTGATATTCCTTTGACTTTCAATAGAGTCGTTAGACTACTGTTCCATGAATGATTTAACTCCTTACATTATATTTTTGGTTCAAAAGGTGATTGCAATCTCTTTTCTCTGATGTATAGGATTTGATATTAATTTGATTTCTTATGATGCGATGCTACTTCTGCCTTTGCAGACAACTGCTCTAAAAAGTGGTGCCTTACGCCATGATATTCATTATTGGCTGGGTAAAGATGCCTCTCAGGTAAGTCTATTACTTAGATATTTGCCAACATCAACATCCTTCTCATTGCTTTGGGTTTTGTGACCACAACTCTTTTAAAATAGGATGAAGCAGGTGCGGCTGCCATCAAAACAGTTGAACTGGATGCAGCTCTTGGAGGTCGTGCTGTACAGTATCGTGAAGTGCAGAGTCATGAAACTGAGAAGTTCCTATCTTATTTTAAACCTTGTATTATACCTCAAGAAGGTGGGGTTGCATCTGGTTTCAAACATACTGAGGTTGAAGAACACCAGACACGCTTGTTTGTTTGCAGAGGAAAACATGTGGTTCATGTAAAAGAGGCAAGTATATTAGTTTAGGTTTTCCATAATTGAAGAGCTACTATCAGTGATTATTATTTATATTCATCTCAAGTTTAAGTTTTTATTTTTTGGTGCTTGTGATAGGTTCCTTTTGCTCGATCCTCACTCAACCATGATGATATTTTTATTCTTGATACCAAGTCAAAAATTTTTCAATTTAATGGTTCCAATTCATCCATCCAAGAGAGAGCTAAAGCTTTAGAAGTAGTCCAGTACATCAAGGATACTTATCATGATGGAAAATGTGAGGTGGCTGCCATTGGTAAGTGAAGAATCAGTCTGGAAAGTCAAAAATTATGGTTGGGTGACTGTGGCTTTTGTTTTCTTAATTTTTTAACCTAATTATTTGTCATTTCATAGAGGATGGAAAGTTGATGGCTGATGCTGAAACTGGAGAATTCTGGGGTTTCTTTGGTGGTTTTGCTCCACTTCCTAGGAAAACAACTGCTGATGAGGATATGACTGTTGATTCTTATCCTACTAAACTGTTTTGGTAATGATCTTGTTTCCTTTTTTCATTTGATTATATGTTTCTATATGTCATATTTGATAATGCAATCAGATAGCAATGGCTATGATTTTTAATATTTTATCTGAGGAGAGAATACTCAGATCCTGTGATGTGGTAGTTCTGACTGGCTTGTTTTCCTTTCAAGTGTTGAGAAGGGGAAGACAGAACCTATTGGGGTAGATTCTTTAACAAGAGAACTACTAGATACAAATAAGTGCTATATTCTAGACTGTGGACTAGAAGTGTTTGTATGGATGGGGAGAAACACCTCACTCGATGAAAGGAAGAGTGCCAGTGGAGCTGCAGAGGTATTGTTTAGTCCTTTCCATATGTGATATAGAAATTTTAGGAGTTCTTCCTATGTAAATTCTGTCATCTAAGTTTATTATTTATCTTACTTTTTAGGAACTAGTCCTTGGAGCTGATCGGCCAAAGTCCCATATTATTCGTGTAATTGAGGGATTTGAGACAGTGATGTTCCGCTCAAAGTTTGAATCATGGCCCCAAACAGAGGGTGTAGCTGTGTCTGAGGATGGTAGAGGCAAAGTGGCAGGTCAGAAATC
>CATIWR010489670.1:0-53531 GCA_949677035.1 Omphalea diandra | reverse complement strand
TTTTGGAAAGGTTTAAGTGTGAGCCTATAAACACTTGAGTGAGGTTGTGTGTTAGCCTAAAAACACATTGTTGTAAGGTTGTGTGTGAGCCATCAAAACACAAGTTGTACAAGTTGGGTGTGAGCTTGAAAACACCTTGAGTTAGTGAAATACCCAATTGTTAGATTGAGGAATGGATGTAGGTCAATTATACCTGAACCACTATAAATCGTTGTCCCATCTTAACTCATTCTTCTTCCTCTATTCTTTGTCTTTTAATTTTTTATACACCAATTCAACCCCCCTTCTTAGTACTAAGGGACAACATTTCTAGACTTGCCTTATCTTATTAATGCCAAGGCTATATACCCCGATTCATACACATATACCTTGGGTGCTTTTAGGGTAAAGAAACTAAAAACATCTGAAGCCTTAAAAAGGAAAAGGCTAGTCATTGAAGAGGGTTCTCAATCCATGCCACCTCTTCAACCTAAGCCCAAAACCAAATCCTCTATAATCTCTCTTGCCTCAATCAATAAGAAGCTAAACAAGATGATGGGGATGATCAAAAGGAGATTTCTTTTATTCTCCGACCTCTATAGTGATTTGGTGGATCATCAGGAGAAAGTGGGTGCTACTTCTTACCACCTCCCTTACTTTGAGGTTTAGGAGGGCACGCCTAAATAAGAGGATGATCAAGTGGTTAAGAAAGGTGATGAAGCTCTAGGTGGAGGAGTAAATGAAGAATTTGATGATTCCAAAGATGATGATAGTTCTCCAATATTCTATCTTGTTCTTACCTTTTTTGTATTTTCCTTTATTTCTTTGTTTATGTTCAAGTTGTGATCCCACAATGATTAATAAATAAAAGTGTTATTTTTATCCTTTGCAATTGTTGCTTCATATATTGTGTGATTGCTTGATACTTGTTTCTTATACTTATTTATTATTTATGATTGCTCTTAATTTATGTTTCATACATTTGACACCCATGCACCTTTGTTCAATGTTTGAACTTTTTACCCTTTTTTTTTATCTTTCCAAAGTGGGAGAGAGGGCAATAGTAAAAGAATGTGCATGTTATATCATAAGGGGAGTATAAATTGAGGGGGAGCAATAGGAGCATTCTATTTCAAACTTATATATCTTTGATAAACTTGTTCATCAACAAGTTTTTCTATTTAAAATCATTGACCATCTCAACTATACACTCATGCAATTCATTTTCTTTAAGTAAAATCAATCTAAGTTGTCAAAATCAAAAAAGGGAGATTGTTAGAATAGGTTTGTCAAACCTAAGTTAAATGCCTTTTGTTCTAGACAACAATGATTGATAGGTACTAATGCCTTATTTAAGTGTTGTTTTTACAGTTTATAAGTTAGATTTTCATTAAAAGTTGGATGAAAGTCTAAATCTCTAACTTTGGATAAGACATCCAAATTCGCGATCAAGACCCTTTAATTCATAAATGTGACACTACATTAAGGATGGAAGAAGTTAGGCTAGAAGAATTCACAGAGGAGATTGCAACCACGATCTAGCCGAGGGAAACTTGATTGACATAGAGAGATTTGTAATAATGTTCACATTTAGAGTCGCGACCATAAATTTCATAGCTAAAAGGAGGGAACCAAGTTTGTGACCAAATAATGCCAAGTGTCCAAGGCAACCATTGGAATATCAAAGTTCACAAGGGTGAAGCACCTGTCATGACTATAACCTAAAAGAGTGTTCTCTCTTCATCAAATAGAAGGATTTGTGGTCCCTGTCGCGCATAAGAAAGATATCAATTGCGATCGTGACTTTTGGTTTGTTGGTCAAACACAACAACTATATTTCTTAGAGCACCAATGGTAGAAGGACACATGGACTAGCCATTTCTCTATTGTGATTTCAGTCATTCTAGTGCAAATTGGAAAATCATGACTGCAAAATGCCAATCATGATTGTTGCCAATCATAATTATGACTTCAATATGACAGGCATTTAATGCAAAATCTGCCTAGCTTACCTTAGAGATTTATGCATTGTTTGTTAATAACGTCTCTCTGGTGGTTATTGTCTATAAATACTCCATCAAATAAACATGAATGCAAGGGAATTTCATTTATTATAAACAAACTCTTGCAAATTTGCTTCACTACTTCTTATTCGTTGATTGTGAGTTCTTGATTGTTTGGTGTAAGCATTAAACACCATTGTAATTGGGCTGAGAGTTAGCCTAGCTACCCAAACTCTTGTAATAGGTTAAAGTGTGCGCTTATCTAAAACAATTGAGTGAGGCTTTGTGTGATAATAGAAACATAAATTGTAAGGGTTGTGTGTGAGCCATAAACACATTGTACAAGTTTGGTGTGAGCTTGAAAACACCATTTTTAGTTGAGTGAAATACCCAACTATGATGAATTGGGGAGTAGACATAGGGTTTGTTAATACTCGAACCAATATAAATACCTTGTGTTCTTTCTCTCTACCTTTTCTTAATTATCTAAACTCCTAACCTTTCCTCCAAATTTTTTAATCTCCCACCAATTCAACCTCCATTATTAGTGCACTGAGGACAAGATTTGTGATTTGATGATGTAGTGAATGCTAAGGGAAAAATGTTCAGGGAACATGTAACCCTAAGGCATTGGACTCACTTCTTTACTTTGAATGATGTATTTTGAATGATAACAAAACTATGGTTCTGAAGGATAACAAAACTATAACAAAACAAAAAAAAAGTTATAATGTTTGTACTTTAGTGTTTGCTTGATGTTTTGAATAAAACAAACAAATGATATTAGGCCAAAACAAGTTCATTGAGTGTTGTACAGTTTCAATGGGCATTGAACATCCCCAATGAGCATTAGACCATTCAACAAGCATTAAAGGATGAGCAACAGATGTTGATTGGATGATTGATCCTTTGCCAAAGTCTTCTGGACATCACGATAAGTGTTGACCCTTTGTAATGGGCATTGGAGAAAGTATTCCAAGTTGAGCTGTGATGGACCTTGACACAAGGGTTAAAGTTTCAAAGTGGTCATTGATCTGTGTTAGCAACATACATTGTAGATTCACAACAGGCATAGGAAAAAAGTCCAAGCCTAAGCTTCCCATGCTTGAGCTAGAGCTTTTGAAACCTGAAACAGGCATTAGCCCTTCTCAATAGGTATTAAAGGAGTCTTCAATGGGCACTACAAATTACTTAACGAATGTGGGAAGCTACTATGTAAAGTTGGAAAAAATAAAGCATGAAGTTTATGCTTTCTGGAAATGAACAACGAACATTATTCTCCCTCTTACATGCATTGTAGTCAAAGCCAATAGGCATTGAAAGCCATTCAACATGCATTGGAAGTAACCGTTATAAGTTCATTGAGTGTTGTCACCTCTAACGACTAATATTGAAGAAAAGCTATCAGATGGATATCAATTGTTCTAACCATTAGTTTTGGAGCTTGGCTATATAAGGAGCATTTTGGAGTTTAGAAAGGTTAAGACAAAAGATCAGGAATCTTTGTGAACATCTTAGTAACTCCTTGTAAGTATTTGTGCAAACCTCTTTTGGTGTTGCTTGTATTTTGGGTAGAGTAAGGTTATTTTTGTGACTCTTTTTTAGAGTAGGTTTTTTTGAGTAATAATTGTATATTAGTTACCTAATTTGAGAAGCATAGACACTACTTGAATATTTCCTTGCTAGTGGTTATAAAGGTTAGTATTATGCCTAGAAAAATGCCAAGGGGTAGGTTCTTACTGAGCCTATAAAAGGAAAGATTATTCATTGATCTTGAAAATGGAAAGTTATTCCTTAGCCTAAAAAAGGAAAGGTTTTTGTTCTTAAGCCTAAAAAAGAATAAAAAGGCCTAAGTGAAAACTTGGGGAGTGGGGTAGGCACATTGTCGAACCACTGTAAAAATCTCTGTGTTCATTTTGTATTGTGTTTTTGGTTTTTATTTACAACCCAATTCACCCCATCTTAGGTTGCCTCATCACCACTTCGTCCAACAGTTGGTATCAAAGCCTAATCTTTTTTTAAGCTAAGTGTAAGAAGGATATGATCATGGTAGCCTAAAATGAGCATAGACTGGAAGGACAATTAGTGGTGAGACCTCCCCTCTTTAATTGAATAGAGTACCAGCATTGGAAGAGCATAATGTATTGCTTTCTCAGGTTTGAATCCACTGAGTTATGGAGAATTATGGTGAAAGATCCACACACTCCAATGAAAACTATTATCGATGGGACTCAAATAGAAAATGACATTGATGATATGTTTGAGAAAGAAAAAAGGCAAGTTGTTAATAATGACAAGGCCATCCATATTCTCTTTTGTGCCTTAAGCAGAAGTGAGAACAACAAAGTAAGCATAAAGTTAACTATTAAGGAAATTTAGGAGGCCTTAGAGATTACACATGAAGGAACAAATTAGGTCAAATAAAACAAGATGAAGACCCTCATTTGTTAGTATGAAACCTTCCTATGAAGCTTGATGAAACAATCTTAAGAATGTATGATTGGTTCACTAAGATAGATGGGGAAAGGAAGGTTTTTGGGAAGACATTCACCAATGAGGAACTCGTAAAGAAATTTATGAGGTGTCTACCTAAGGAGTGGCTTAGCAAGTTCACCTCACTCAAGGACTCAAAGGACTTGATGACCATGCCACTTGATGAGCTCTTAGGAAATCTCATTGACTATGAGATGAACTTGAACAAAGAAGTTCCACCCACATCAAATATACTAATAAGAAGAAGATTGGAATAACTCTCAAAACTACCTCTAAATATCTTAGCTCAAATGATGATGAAAAGCATATAGCCCTCCTAATAAATAAATTCAAAAGAATGTTACAGAAGAAAGGCAAAGGCAAGCTTGAGCATATTAAATGTTATGAATGTAAAAGGCTTAGCCATATGAAAGCAGATTGCCCAAAAGCTATAGTTGAGAATAAGGACAAAAAGAAGAAAAAAGTCTATAAAGCCACTTGGGATGATTCTAGTGCATCAAAACCAATTGAGGATGAAGAACAACCAAGGATAAGGAGAAGAGAAAGAACCAATCTTTGTCTCATGACCTTGGAAGAGATATTACAAAATGAGTATGTCCTAAATATTTTGATAGTGATTTAGATGAGGATGTTCAAGAGTTAGAAAACATGTTTACTGTTGAAAATCTTATTAAGGCCCTAAAATCCACTAATAATGATCTTGATAAAAGTTTTGAAAGAAACAAAATTTTGAAAACAAAATCGGTAAAATTAAAGAAAAGTTTTGAGCTTTTACAAAAAGAAAAGGAGGCTTTGAACCAAGAAAAGAAATTTTATGAAAGGTTGTCTTCTCTAAATAGGAGCCTAAAGAAAGAGAACTCAACTTTAAAGGATTCACTTATCAATTTTACAAAAGGAAAAGAGAAACTTGATCTTATTTTGGGCTCTTAAAAGACTTCAAGGGATAGATATGACTTAGTCTTTGATCATTCTAAACTTTCTACTTTTTTTGAGAGCTACTACCAAAAGCTAGAGTTCCCTTACCATCATCTAAATCTTATGTGCATAATCATAGTTACACTCACTCTCACTCTTAAAGGTTAAAGGCAAATCATGTTGCAAATGGTAAAGGAAGAGTGTTTAGAGAGCATGTAACCCCAAGGATTGGACTCACTTCTCTACTTTGAATGATGTGTTTTGAATGATAACAAAACTATGGTTTTGAAGGATAACAAAACTAATAAAAGTCCCAATATTTGTACTTTAGTGTTTGTTTGATGTTTTGAATAGAGTCAGCGAATGATATTGAGCCAAAACATGTTCATTGAGTATTATGCAATTTCAATGGGCGTTGAACATCTCTAACATGCATTAGACCATTCATCGAGCATTGAAGGATAAACAATGGATGTTCATTGGATGATTGGTCCTTTGCTAAAGTCTTTTGGACCTCACAATAACCATTGTCCCTTTGCAATGGGCATTAGAGAAAGTACTCTAAGTTGAGTTGTGCTAGACCTTGTTATGGGCATTAAAGTTTTCGCGATGGGTGTTGATTTGTGCTAGCAACAAACATTGCAAATTTGCAATAAGTGTGGGAAAAGTGTCCAAGCCTGAGTTAAAGCTTATAGAACCCGAAACAGGCATTAGCCTTTCATAACAGACATTCGCCTTTTGCAATAGGCATTGAAGGAGTCTCCAGCAAGCATTACAAACTACTCAGTAGGCGTGGGAAGCTATTGTGCAAAGTTAAGAAAAATAGAGAATGAAGTTCAAGCTTTTTTGAAATGAACAATGGGTATTGTTCTCTATCTAACAGGCATTATAGTCAAAGCCAACAAGCATTGGAAGACATTCAATAGGTGTTAGAAGTAACCATTATAAGTTCAACGAGTGTTTATTAAGAATAACGGGTGTTATCACGTCCAACTGCTAGTTTTGAAGAAAAGTTGTCAAATAATATAAATTATTTCAACTGCTAGTTTTGGAGCTTGACTATATAAGGAGCATTTTTGGAGTTTAGAAAGGTTAAGAAAAAAGATAAAAAAAATCTTTGTGAATATCTTAGTAACTCCTTGTAACTATTTATGCAAACCACTTTGTGTGTTGCTTGTATTTTGGGTAAAGTAAGGTTATTTTTGTTACCCTTTTTGAGAGTAGGTTTTTTTGAGCACTAATTGTGTATTAGCTGCCTAATTTGAGAGGCATATACACTGCTTGGATCTTTCCTTACTAGTGGGTGTAAAAGTTGGTATTGTGCCTATAAAAATACCAAAGGGTAGGTTCTTCCTATGCCTGTAAAAGGAAAGGTTATTCCTTGAGCTTATAAAAGGGAAGGTTATTCCTTAGCCTAAAAAAGGAAAGGTCCTTGTTCTTGAGCCTGAAAAAGAATAGATAGGCTGAGATGAAAACTTGGAAATGGAGTAGGCAAATTGTTGAACCACAATAAAAATCGTGATTATTCATTTTGTGTTGTGTTTTTTGTTTTTATTTACAAACTAATTCAACCCCCTCTTGAGTTGCCTCATCACCACTTCGTCCAATAGGCAAGGCATGACTCAATGAATAAAAATAATAATCAAATTCTTATAGCATAACTAATAATCAAATATCATCATGATACATTACAGGTATAAGAATTGACTATGCAAGTGCAAATGCAATAGATTGATTTTGTCGTGTGACCTTGCAAGGCTAACACTATCATCGAGGATTCATGTGCTTCAAGTGACATTTGATTTATCTAGCCAACATATAATAAGTGAATCATTTGATCAATAATATGTGCTAATAGGACATATTGGTCCCTTTTTCCAAGTGATTTGCGAGTGTTTAACAAGCCGGTCACAACAACCTTTTAGTTACATATGCAAGTGTTCATTTATAGTGGTATACTAAGTAATCATTAAGATCACATAATTCTCAGTCGAATTTTAGTCACATGTAAAATTTCACAATTCAATCACATATACATATAATAGAACACAACCATATCATAAAATCATCACACATGAACATTAGAATCCAATTATGGTTGTTACTCACCTTTGATGCAACCAATCTTTATGGTAGGTTTGAACCTCTCTCTTGGGCTTCCTCAATATGTTGAGATCTTAAATTTTGGTGTATGCATGATTATAAATATGTCAAAGTGAGTTTACATGCTTGATATACAACTATGCTCATGTTCCATACATGTGAGTCATGTACTTAAGATTATTTTTCTTGTATGGCAGCTTGACCTTGCTATGCTATAACTATAATAACTCTTATTATATTTATCCAAATGGCTTGATTCTTTTTTTCTATAATAACTAGACACATAATGACACCACATATTTAAAGAGCACATTAGTATATGCCTACAAAAAATATGGTCAATTTATTAATTCTTCCTTGTTTCAATGTGACCTCAATATAATTAGGTGTTAAAATATGAGCCATATCTTCAATTATACAAATCCATTTACAAAAATGATTTTCAATCAATTATAAAACCAATAAAGGAAAATTTTTCATATTTTACTCATTATCCAATTAAGTATATAAAGTCATAAAAAAAAATCAATCTCAGGGTGAGCAGGTTCAAATATCTTGAGAATCAATCATGATAAAGGAGTAATATCTCCTCACCGACAATATACTTGGCAAAATTGATTTGTTGGAATCTATATGAGACATATCTCTATAACTTTCATATTTGGCACATCAAAAAATTTCCATTCTATGGCCATCAAGTTCTTGAAAAAGAGAACTAAGAGATTGAACAAATTTCATCAAATTTAGAGTTAGTCATGATCAAAAAGAAATATCTCTTTCCACATAACAAAATAAGCGAAACTATTTTATATAAATTTAGCGGGGATATAGTCCTACATATTTTATATTTTTCACTTTGTCTAAATCAGCATATAAGGTCATCAAAATAAATGAAAATAGCCAGACTAAGGAGATTTTGGTAGGTTATGAACCAACCCCAATGAAGGAGCCATAGTTCTTCACACACACCAAATTATGCAAAACTACTTTACATAAATTTAGATGAGACATAAATCTACAAGTTTTATGTTTTCATCTTCCTCAATTCCTCTTCTAGGTTTATGAAATTGTAGGTGAAAAAAATTTTATATAATAGCAAAACTAACATAATTAGCTCTTATTTCTCTTAAGCTTAAACTTCCATGCATGAGCTCTACCTCAAATTACTCCACAATTCTTACTAATCATACATGTTTAACATGTTATGAGGGAGGAAATTTATATGGAAAGAAGATAAAATCACTTACCCTTTTTCCTAAAACTGGAAAAGGTTAGGGTTTCTTCCTAGCTAGCTCATTTTTCTTCCTCTTCTTCTTATTCTACTTCTTCTTTCCCTTTCTTTATTTCTTTCTTAGGTTTCCTCTTTTTTCTTTTGTTGCACTCTTTCATGATTTTCCTCTCTTATGGTCTTAAAGGAAGAAAAATTCAATTTATATACCTATTGTAATAAGACAAAGTTATGGTGGCTTACTACCATTGGTTGAAAGTTCATTATTCCTCTTTTAGTCCCTCTTCTTTATTGGTTCATCACCTCCATCCATCTACGAATCCCCACATACTCCTTACACTTTTAAATAGGCTTTAAAACAACATTATTTATGATGCTATAAGATTCACACAACATAAGATAATTTAATATGCTACTATACAAAATCATATATTTCTTTAAGTGCCCTAAATGCAATGGTGCAAGTGTTATAATCATGCTTATCAAATTCACATATAAATTATCATTTATCCAATGCATATGTTCATGTGGGATTTTAAATCATTTATGCAGTAAAGATAATCATGTGAGAATGCTAATGAATAAGGATAGGGATCTTACAAACTTAGTCTTTGTCCACTAAGAAAATGGAAGAGGAAAACATAAAACATGACTTTAAAATCATTAAAATATAAATCTAAAAGACCAATCCTTTGATAATTGCTCCATCAATTGGAGGAAGAGGAATCATAGACATGAAACCTAGGCTTATTTTATATTAGAGCTTATAAAAGAACTTATTGGAGCCCTAAAAACCTCAAAGAAAATTAAAGAGAGGGAGAAGAATAAAATAATCTATCCTTAGTCCAAACGGGCTACATAGATCAACTGGTAGTCTACATAGACCACAAATTGATATGTTCGGCCCACTATAGTTGTGTTCCATAATTTGAAAAATGAAAGGCAAAAATAGGGAAGAACAAGAAGGGATAAGGGGATTAGGATGCTTATTTTAGTGTCTTACCCTTAGAGGTACTAAGTTTGAATATTATCCTCCAAAAATGCAATGGGAATGCAAAAATCAAGTTATAAGACCTTATACCTTAGATCTTTGTGTGAATGGTTTAGATGATAGGTTTTTTGTGTTTGGGTGGGTTGAGTGTCAAATTTGGCAGAGTAACCTTAGGTTTCAAGAGTCTCCTTCTCTCCAATCTTTATTGGTTATGTATTTATAGAAAAGAGTTAGGTGCACTAAGCTCGGGTGGCTCAAATTACATGTAATATTTACCCATAAGCACATAAAAAATGAGATTATGGAATTAGTGTTTTAGGCTTGCCTAATTCACTGTACATGCTTTCATAGCTAAGTATTCAAGTTTTGCAACTATTAAGGCTCAACTGAAGGACAAAGGGTAAAAAATCTGTTGAATAAATGCCTCGACTCAAATTTTATAACTCATTTAAAGGATGAATGAAGGTGCTTAAACTAAGCACCTCAGCTCGAACCAAAAAGCCTCAACTCAAACCAAATGACTCAACTAAAGGATGAACATAGCTAGTTGAATCAAATGTCATGGCTGAAATTGAATGTTAATGTCTTTCAACAAAATCAAATGTATAAACTAACAATTAGCCATTTAATCAAATGGACCACTAGATTAGGCTTGAAGTTGGTTATAGGTTTGGTTTGAGCTTGATCTAAGGTTCCCATATGCCTTGTTTCTTTCCTTTACAACCTCTCCCTTACACTTTTGAAAGATAATTATAATAGTGTTCATCATCGAGCTCGCATTCTAAGGACCCAAAATCTAGTGCTCATAGTTCATCATGACTAGACTAATGCCACCACCATTTATTATTGAGTTGTCAATGATTCCCTAATTTTTATCACCCATTCAGTCTGTCTTTTAATTCTAAAAGGAAATTTGTTATGCATCTCTTTTAAATTAATCAAATTGGTAGGACACTTATTCTTTTTATTCTTCTCCATTTTGGCTTTTAAGACTTTAAGCTTGCTTATACAGAAATTATCCTCACTATTGATGCCTCTCTTTCTTATGTTCTAATATAATCAAATATTGACACATAAATCTATTGAAAACTAAAGGCTTTGAAAAGTTATGTTGATTCTCTCCATGACCATCTATAGTAATATATCTAGAGTTCTCCCTATAAACTTTTATGTGTAATGGTGTTGAGGATTCATTACCAAGGCTAGCCCTAGATGTTTTAGTAGTGGTACCTTTTTCTTTCTACACTTTGCATATCTTGCTCATAATTGTTTCAATTCCTTCATTAATATTATGAGCATTAGATTTTGGGTCTTAGGATGCAAGTTTGATGGTGAAAATCACTAAAATTAGTCCCCATAATTAAAAGGGAAATTCTTAGAAGGAAAGAAATAAGGTCCTAGGAAACTTTAGAAAAGCCCAAGACCAAGCTCACTGACAAGTCCAAGACTACCAGTCTTGTTTAGTGGGATATACATCTCGTTGAACTGAGATGTACATTCCATAAGGTTGGGATGTACAACCCACTAAACTAGGATGTACAAACACCTTAGGGATGTACAAGCAAGCTTAAACCCTAAAACCCATAACCTTTAAACCATAAGTTTGTATAGCCTAGAATGAAGAATGTATAGCCCAACCTTTGGCTATACAACCCTCTTTAAAATCCTATTCTATAATTTTTATAGCCTTTTTTGTGATTAGATGTGAATAAGATGCAATCAAAACCATTCCATGCTCTAGTGTGCTCTTATTATATACATCCCCTTATTTGAAAGGAAAAAAAGGCTTGGAAAACCCTAAGGAAACTATACCAAAATATCTCTACAACCATCAATTAGAGTAGAAAGACTTGGCCCTAACCCATTCCAACAATTCCTAAGGTAAAATACGGTTTTGTCTTTGCATTCCTAAGCATTTTGAAGGGTAATAATCAAATGGTGAGCCTCAAAGGACAAAAGAACACTCAAAAACATCTAGAGGATCCTTTTTCCCCCCTTTCTTCTAACATTTCTTTTATTTTTTTAATTTTAAAAACCTAAAAAAAATGTTGTATAGACTTAAGGCAATCTATATGATCCTCTTTTTGGGTTGTACAACCCTCAACATGGACTTAGTTAGGGATACAACTTGTAAAATCCTTTTTCTTCACTCATATTTCTTCTTTTCAAAGCCATTTTTTGAGATTTTTAGGAGTTCCATTGGTAGAATAGTGGAAGGTCGAAGGGCCTAGGATCCCTATTTAATTAAGAAATGAAATTTTGAATGAGTTAAAAATGTTTTTCATGGTTTATTTATGTTAGTGCTTCTTGTTCTTCCATTTCATATTCATTGTGATGTTCAAGGTTCTGTTTTAATACTTTCTATAAGGTCTAAGAGAGGAGTTTGCCACTCATAAGACATTGAGAACCATTTTATGATAGTTTCCATTTGGATTACATTTCTAAGTTTTCTATTATACATGCATTTTAGCTTTGTAACATTCCTTTAGGTGGTTAATATCCTAACTTTTCTAATGGTTTAGGGTATTAGTGGATGACATGCTCTTTAAGAGTAATAAGGGGAAGGGTTTAACAACCTTAGGATCCCTCTCGTAATGATTTTTCCTTAGGCTATTGGAAATCCTCCAAGTGCTTTGCATTACATGTTTATGCTTCTTTTTCTTCCATTATACATGCATTTGTGTTATGGTACTATACTGTTCTTTACATGATATTAGGGTATTTGTGATTATGGACTTAGAAACATCCATTAAAAACCTTGACATGGAATATATGGTAATATGAGCCTTTATCTATTTGATTTGTTTTAATTTGCTTAGTTTTATGATTAGTTACTAACTTATGCATTTTTTTTTGTGTATGTGATTGTTTAAGCTCATGAATCATGGTCTTGATAGTCATCTTTTAATGCTTACATGTGATGTATGAAGATGCATCTTATACCTTATGCCATGATGCATGACTCCACTCCTTTAGATAGAATATGCATGATATGTTTTATGGATATGCATGCTTATCCTATGCCATGTCATATAACCTCATTTCCCTCTTAAGATGGATGTGCAAACATTGATATGTACTCTTTTCCCCTTACTATAATGCATGATCCCTTTCTCTTTGGTGTTGATGACTTGATTTGCTTGGTTTGATTGCATTAGAGGCATGTTTAGGATTTCCAATTGGACTGACTAATAACTTAGTTAAAATATTAAAAGTGAATAAAAGATGCTCGAAGGTCGGATTCTAATATCTAAGTGGTTTAGGGATGGCTAACCTTTTCCCTAAGCCATACCCATTTTTCAAACTCGATCTTTGATGGGCTGAAGGAGAAATAGGGCTTCCAATTAACTTAACTTAGGTTTAAATTTTTCTTTGCCCATATTTTTATTTCGACACAGGTTGGGTGGGGCCTCCACATCTCTGAGGGATAATACCAATATATTGTCCCACCCTTGGTTCTTCCATGACCACCATTTTGGACATAAAAGGCCTTAAACTTCTACAAGGCCTAAAAGATTCCTCGTTGATCTAACACGTGCACTACCTTAGGGACATTAGTAATGTAAACACCCATATCCTCTCAATCCCCCTAATGACCAATAAAAGGATGCAATCGCAAGCAAGATTCCACTTATTAAAATGAAGATTTACATAACACTCATAGTGGTGATTCCTTTAGGGACATTAAATTGATTTTGTGATTAATCTCTGGCTCACTTTGCCATTTTTAATCTTATTATTGGTTGGTTCATATGCATTTATGTCACCTCCATATTGCACCAACTGCACTAGGTCTGCCCATAGATAAATTGATGGATTCTCCAAACTTAAGGCTTAAAGTCCATTTGAGCTTAAGAGATGGTAAGGAAGCTCTATCACTCATAACCCTAGTACCTTTGCATATATTGAATAAGGGGTTATGACTACCGTCCCTTAAGCTTATGGGAGCCATAAACTTCAACTACTATTTAAACCAATAAGAGATGTAAGAGCCATTAACACCTTGGACTAAGACACCCCTTTATTTGCATTTCTCCTCTGAAAGAATGGTTGAGATTCTTTAGGGAACATGATTAGGCATCCCTTAATGTAAATGCAATGTTATACCACCTCTCTTCAATGTAATACCTTTTATGTAAATATTTGTGTATCCACCCACCTCATTATGTAAATAATGATTATGTACATCCCTATTTCCTTGTTAAAGGGATTTCTATTCTCCTTGTATATGCTTCTTTCTAAATAATGTACTAAAGATTCCTTCTTATAATAATAAGGTCCTTTTGTGGCTTTGATCTTTCCTTAGTCCTAGGTGGCCACACATATTCTACACCCTTCATTGGTGGAAAAATGGGACCCCTCATAGGAAAAAGCCTCAGGGCGCCATGTGTGGGAGGAACAAGGTTAGAAGGGCCTTTTGCAAATGGTGTGTGCATATCATACATATCACATATACATGCATAGATTACTTGTACACATGTCATATTGATAAATCTTGTCTTGTAGCCATTATAGATCCATCAAAACCTTAATGGAAAGAATGGACAACTATCTCCTATGACACTTAGTTTGATTTAAAGAATTAAGCTACTCATGGAACATAATATACCACCCAAGGTTTTAAAAAAAATGATGATTGAGTTTAACTGTATGGTGGAGGAGAAGATTTCTAAGAAAGTGAACAAACGGGTCAACAAGATGTTGAGTAAAGGAGATATTGCTACTAGTAAAAATGATAAGGGGAAAATACCTATGGAGACACCTTAGCCTATGGTGATTAATGAAGACCTATCTGGGATGAAAGAATATCATGAGAGTAAGCTTGCAAAGGAAGGGGGAGTACCACTGCTATTTTTGGATAAAACCTCTAGAGAGCAAGAAGGAGAGCATTCGATTTGATGACTTTGCCAAATAGCTGGATAAAATACTAAAGGCCTTAGGTGCTAGTGGTGTCAAAAGGGGAACAAATATTGAGTAACTGCTTGACCATAAGCTTGAGTTACTTCTAATTAATTTTTGCATGCCTGAGGTCCTAAAGTTCACTGGAACTTAGAATGCAAAGAACCATGTCTGTGCATATGTGCTAGTTATAAAGGCTTTCAAGGTGCTAACAAACACCATCTTAGAGCTTTTTAAGCTGTCATTAAAAGGGTTTGCCAAGACTTAGAATTTCAATTAACTAAAGACTATTAGGGAGGATTAAAAAGAGTTGATAGAGGCTTTGGAGAAGCATTATGCCTACAATTCATACTTAGAGGTTAGTCTACAAGATCTAGAATATTTGGAGTAGAAAAATGGTGAAAGCTTCAATGACTATATCGAAAACTTAAAGATGACAACTTTTGAGGCCACTGCTAGACCAATTGAGAGAGAACAAGTTAGGATGATTGTTATAGGGCCATTACTTGGTATTGGGACCAGGATCATAGGAATACTAGCAAGGAATTTCAAAGACCTTGGGGAGGCTAGCTTGCAAAGTGATGAGTTGGAGTATGAGTAAAAGAGATAATATAGGGGTAAAAGAGGTGCCCCATTGCAACCTTAAGCTGAAGGAGACAAGACAGAGTTGAATGCAATTAAGGTACAAAAATAGTTTAGAGATTTAGGGATCTCCTCTCAATGGCATTCAAAAGATTGCAGAATAAGGGAGTGTTAAAGCCTTTAGCACTAAGCCCACTTCTAAACCTATTGCTTAGGGCATATAATGTTAATACTTATTATGCTTATCACCAAGGAGTGAGACATAGTATCGATGATTGTTACAGATTAAGACATGAGATTTAAGACCTCATTGAAAACAAGATGATCATACCACTAAACTTAAAGAGATTGAGCATAAAAACAAACCACTTCCTAAACTATAGTAATGTCCTATCTCCCAACCAAGGGGCATTTATGATAGATTTAGGGGGTGCTTGAAGAGGTTGTCATGGCTACCTTTGAAGAAGTGCTAAAGGATATTGCTATTATGGTTTACACTATTAATTTGTGGGAGAGTTCAAATGAGGAAACAGAGAAAGCAAAAAGGAAAGGGTGATTAGGCTATGGTAGAAGAGTGGTAAAGAGATGGATGAGGAACATGTGAACCATGTGACTTAAAGTGGGAAATACTATCTTGATATAGAGACCATTGAGGAGCTAATAGTTGAAAAAAAGGCAAACAAACTTGTTATGAAAGAAAAAGGAGGACGATAATGTTTAGTATCATGTTCATCATATTTTCATAAGTTAAAATCCCCTAAAATTCATACATTATCATTTAATTTTGTATATCTATAGACTTAATGTATGATTATTGATGTTTTATAGGCTAAACATAAGGGAAATGAAGATTTAAGTGATTAAGCAAAAGGACATGGCTTAGAATCATGGTCTTGCATCTTAGTTGCTCAAGAGAGGTAAAGGACAACAAAAGTGCACGACCTTGAAGCATAGCCATATGCCCTAGTTGATGAAGAAAAGCATGAGATAATCGTTGAGATGCATAATAATGTCATGTCGTCATGCGCCTCATTAAAGACAGAATCACAATCCTAATATTTTAAGGATTCTCTCCCTTTTGAAGGGCGTAAGCTTCCTCTTAAAAAAAAAAAAAGGCTTGAGCACTATTTAAAGGAGAAATAAGCCAAAATTAAGATATAAGGGATTAATGTAAGGAAGAGATTATCATCTAACAAGGTTTTCATTAAGAAGTTAGGGAGAGAAAAGGTGCAAGTGATTAAAGAAATCAATAAAAAGTTTATGGCTACTCTTAGGGCTCATTCGATTACTTTCTTTTCTTTTTTCTATCTCATTATGAACTAAACCCTTTTTGGCTAGGGTTATAAATGTATCTTGTATGAATTTTATTGGGTTTTTTAATATAAGTTCATTTAGTATCATTCATTATTAATGCTCACAATTATTGAGTGCTTTATACTTTTGAATAATTAGCCATTAATCACATTAGTTCCATGAATCGATAATAAAGACATGAAGCTTTTTATAAAATAGATCCTTTAATAATTCCCTTGTTTTGATATTGAGTTTAGGAAACTTAACAAACCATTGCTATCCTTAGAGTTTTGTTTTACAAGACAATTCCATGATGTCTAGCTTTTGAGTTGAGGAACCTTTAGCTTAACATGTTCTTGTATGTCAATTCTACTTAAAAGGGATTAACTGATCACTTTGATAACTCGTTAGTAGCATATGACGCATGAACCAATTAGACAAGGATTATGAAGTCGATAAAAGAACGTCTAGTGAAATTGAACCCCTAGCTATTCTCATCCTTTGGTTATCTCTCATTGCTATTAGTGTTTAATTTAATTTTCTTCTTTATAATTTAATTCATCATCCTCTATTAATTCTCTAGATAATATAAGATATAAGATATTTAGTACTTAAACCTGATAATTATAGGAACGATTTCCCTCCTCACAAGTACACTTTATTACTTTTGAACTGCGCACTTACAGCTTAAGGGTTTTCACATAGCACATAATTATCATCAAGTTTTTGGTGCCATTGTTGGGGATCAATGACTTTAATACTATATCATTTTTTCTATATTACTTTATAATTTTATTTTATTATTCTAAACATACTTCTTATTTTTTTTTATTTTAGATGCATGACTAGACCCCAAAATCAATCGAATGAAGAAGATTCGCTTCCTTCTGATCTATAAATCAAATGTACTATAAACCAAAAAAATGTTATATTAATAAAAATTTAAGAAATGGCAAATTAAGGAGACTGACCTTTAAAGCACTTTGCCAAATCACCTATTTAAGGACTACAATTGGCTATCACTCAACCAACCATTAATGCTACCACTTTTGAGATCAATTTGATATTTATTCAAATGCTTACCAACACTCTTCAATTCATGGCCTCTCTCATAAAGATCCTAATGGTCATAAAGCTAATTTCTTAGAGATTTGTAACACATTAAGGGAACATGGAATGTTTACGGATGCGATAAGATTATTCCTTTTCACCTTCACTCTCAAAGATAAAACAAAGGTGTGGATTAATTCTTTGGAGCCCAAAAGTTTGATCACTTAGGACCAGCTCTCTCAAGCTTTCTTGGCTAAATATTTCCCTCCACCAAAGATACCTAGATTGAGAAATAAGATCACTACTCTTAGCCAATTAGATGGAGAGAACTTGAATGAAGCTTGGGAACTATTTTATGAATTTTTGTGAAGATGCCCCAATCATCAAATTTCAAAGTGGTCAATAGTGCATACATTTTACAATGGACTCTTCGGGCAAATCAAAATCACCATAAATGCAGCTTAGGAGTCGATCGAAACAGTGACAAATAATAACTACCAAACTCATGAGAGGACATTGCCAAAGAAAGTAGTGAAGGTTAACAACAAGGATGCTTTCCAAACCTTGCAAGCTTAGGTATCCACTTTGTCTAAATTGTTAAGTGCTTTTACTTGTAATGTTGTGTCTTCTCATTTCTGACAGGTTATTTGTGATTTATATGGGGGAAGTGGCCATAAAAGTGTAGATTGACAAGTGGGAAATCCTTTTGCCTATGAGCAAGTGAATTATGTAGGAGCCTTACCTAGCAACTTTGAGACCAACTTGAAAGACTTAATGAAAGCTATCATCTTAAGGAGTGGTAAAGAGCTTCAATAAAGGGAAAAGGAAGAGACAAAAGATGAGAGCTAGGTAGACAAATAAGAAGAACCCATCAAGGAAGATAAGCCTAAGGAAAAGGTCAAGCCATATGTCCCTCCCATTCGTTTCCCTTCAAGACTGAAGCAAAACTCAATGGATAAACTTGTATATGCTAAAAAAAAAAAAAATCCAAAACAACATACCATTTATAGAGGCACTTTCGAAAATGCCAAAGTATGCAAACTATAAAGGATTTTCTATCAAAGAAAAGTAAATTAGAGGAATGGAAGGGAGTCATTTTGACTAAAGAATGTAGTGTTATCCTTCACAGCAAGTTGCCTTTAAAAAGGGCAAATTTAGGGATTTTCTTTATGGCTTATAATATTGGTCATGTTTTTTTTTTGGCAAAAGCTCTTTGTGATCGACATTCTAGCATAAATCTAATGCCTTTGTCTATTTTCGAAAAACTAGGTATTGGCAAGATGAAACCCACCAAGATTTCTCTTTAATTAGGGGAATACTCAATCATTTATCCAAAAGGGATAGTGTAAGATGTGCTTATCAATGTTGATAAGTTTATAATTCTAGTGGATTTTGTGGTTCTTTATATGGAAGTAGACAAATACATGCCTTCGCTATTAGGATGACCCTTTCTAGCAACTGGTGGGACATTGGTAGATGTTAGAGAGGGAATACTTACATTATGAGTGGGAGATGAGGAAGTGGTTTTCAATATGTATAAGGCTATCAAAAAGCCCATGGAGGATGAGCAATGCTTAAGAATCGATATTATTGAATAATGTGCTAAAGAAGAACAAGAGATGCCCACTCTTAAAAAAGTAGCCATGGTAAGTGCAATGGACGAGAAAGAGGAAAATGCCAAAGAGGTAAGTACCCTAACTCTAGAGGTATGTAATGCTCCTTTCTCCTGTTCTGTTATTGAGCCTTTGGACAATGAAAAATACCTTGAGGTAACCCCATCATCCATTTTTAAAACCTCCTCAACTTGAAAAAAAACCTTTACCTCCTTACCTTACGTATGCATTATTGGGGAATGATAATACCCTCTCAATTATTATCTTCAATGAGTTCACCTACACATAAGAGGAAAAACTATTCAGGGTGTTGAGAAATAGGATTAAGCCTTAGGAATAGTAGACATTAAGGGAATTAGTCTTACACTTTGCATACATAAGATTTTGAAGGAGGACAATCACAAATCCACAATAAAACACCAACAGAGGCTTAACCCAAATATGAAAAAGGTAGTTAGTTAGAAAGTGGTGAAATTGCTTGATATGAGGATTATCTATCCCATTTAGGATAACACATAGGTTAGTATGGTATAAGTAGTTCCTAAAAAAAGGGGATGATAGTTGTGACCAATGATAATAATGGGCTTATCCTTATTAGGGTTGTGATGGCATTGAGAGTGTGCATTGACTATAGGAAGTTAAATTCGATGATTCATAGGGATCACTTTCCTTTGCCTTTCATTGACTACATATTTGAAAGACTTGTATGACATATGTATTATCAAATACAAATAACTCTAGCATATCATAAAAAGATAACATTTACATGCCCATATGGTAGTTTTGCTTATAGGTGCATGCCTTTTGGGTTATGCAATGCATCGACCACTTTCCAAAGATGCATAATGGCCATATTTTTCTGAAATGGTAGAAAGATTAATAAAAAATATTCATGAATGATTCTCTATTTTGTTTGGTACCTTTGATACTTGTTTGCCTAATCTTGATAGGGTCATAGAAAGGTGTGAAGAAACCAATCTTGTGCTTAATTGGGAAAAGTGCCATTTCATAGTATGTGATAGTATTGTACTTAGGCATAAAATCTTGTTCGAAGGCATTGAAGTTGACTAGGCAATGATCGAGGTAATAGAAAAACTACCTCCTCCAACATTCATGAGGTGCATAAGGTGTTTTTTAAGCCATGTAAGGTTCTATCGACATTTCATCAAAGATATCTCAAAAATCTCAAAACCCCTTTGTGATCTTTTAGTTAAAAATATTATTTTTATCTTTGCTAATGATTGTTTGGATATTTTTCACAAGTTGAAAAAGGAACTCACTTCTATGCCAATTATGACAAAGTTTGATTGGTCCCTGCCATTTGAGTTAATATGTGATGCAAGCGACTATGATGTTGTAATGCTAAGGGCCATAAGATGGATTCTCTTATTCTAAGAGTTTGATTTAGAGATTAAAGATAAGAACATTACAAAGAACTTAGTTGTAGATAATCTCTCTTGCCTAAAACCATATATAAGAGGGAGAGGTAAGTATCCTCATAAATAAGACTTTCCCGAATGAGCAACTCTTTATTCCAAAAGCTCTTAAAACTCCTTGGTATATAGATTTTGTGAACTATATTGTAAGCATAATAATTCCTTATGATTAAAATCCCACCAAAAGAATAAGTTGTTGGGATTATAAAAAGGTGTATATCGAAGGAGGAGATGGGAAATATTCTACTCCATTGCCATACTCAAGAATATGGAAGGCAATTTGGTCTATCCAAAATTACGACTAAGGTATTATAAAGTGAATTCTTTTGGCCCTCGTTATTTACTGACTCTTTTACTTATGTCAAGTCGTATGGTAGGTGCCAAAAAATAGGTAATATTAAAAAAGGAACAAGATGCCCTTAAACTCCATGATTGAAGTAAAGCTTTTTAATGTTTAGATAATTAACTATATGAGGCCCTTTCTAAAGTCCTTTGGTAACCAATACATCTTAGTGGTAGTTGATTATTTCTCTATGAGATGAAGCAATAACTACCCCTACTAATGATGCTAAAGTGGTGCTCCAATTCTTAAAGAAACATATCCTTACAACTTTCAGTACCTAACATGCAATTATTAAATATAGCGGATCACACTTTTGTAATCGGTAATTCGAATCATTATTAAATAAGTATTAGGTAACTCATAAAATTACAATGTCTTACCATCCTCAAATGAGTGGCCAAGTAGAGGTATCAAATAGAACAATCAAGCATATTCTAGAAAAAAACATTCAACTATTCAAGGAAGGATTAGTTGTTAAGGCTTTTGGATGCACTTTGGCTGTATAGAACCACTTACAAGATGTTGATTGATACCACTTCTTATCATTTGTGTTTAAGAAAGCTCGTTGTTTGATGGCTGAATTAGAGCATCATGCTTATTAGGTAATAAAATTTCTAAATATCAATTTCCAAATTATAAGTGATAAGAGGAAACTTCAGCTCTATAAACTTAAATCCCTTTGACTTCAAGCCTATAAGAATAATTGAATCTACAAGGAAAAGACTACATAGTGGCACAATAGTCACATTTTGAAAAAGGAGTTCAAGGAAGGGCAAAAATTGCTACTTTTTAACATAAGCTTGCATTTCTTCTTGAGCAAATTCAAGTCTAAATGGTCAAGACCGTTTGTCATAACCAAAGTCTATCCTAATGGTATAGTTCAAATAAAAAATTCCAAGGGAGAAATCTTTAAGGTTAATGGACACCGCTTAAAGTCATATTATGAAGAAGAGACTACATAAAAGATGGGACTTTTTATCTCCCACATGTTTCCACATGAAAGCGAAACACATGGGTCAAGCTTGAGACCTTAAACTAGCATTTTCATAGGGCAATCCTTCATAATTTTGTTCGTATCTTTTTTTAAGTGATTTATTATCTTATTTTATTATCTCTCTTAATGTTGATGTTCTTTCTATTTTGTAGGTTAAAGTTCAAGGAACTCAATATTTAAAGATTCAAACACATTTAGGGGAGGTTTTATTTTTGACACTTTTTATTGCTTTTCATATTATTTATTGTACTTTCTAAGTTGTGTTCTTAGTGTTTTGTTTGAATTTGCCATATTTTCTTGCATTTCTTTATGATAACTTTATGTTCAAAAGATGAGAAGATGAGTATATGGTTATAGGGGTAATCTCTATAGCCATTAGGATTATCAATCCTTGCAAAACAGGCCTTGAAGAAGTCACACGGCCTTAACACATGACCATGTCATCAAAAGAGTGCATTTGAGTAGCAAAAAATTAAATCACATGGCCTATGGACATAGCAATGTATCACTTCACATGACCATGCCTTTTGTGCACCTCAACCCCGAAGCTTTCTAAAATGTATGACCACGTGATATGGTTATGTGCCCTTCTTACTCCTATAATCCTAAAGCTACCTGATAGCATGACCATACTACATGACTGCGAGATTTTCAAAAACTCCTTTTTAAACTCTGCACCCTTCATCTTCCTCTCACTTTTTTTTCAAAAGCCTTAGACCAAGCCATGGCCTCCTTCACCTCCAACACTATTTTGCCCCCTCCCCCCCATAAAACCTCCATCAAAACACCTCTCCATCACATCTAATTAAAATTTCTATCATGGGTAAGAGACAAAAGACCAATACTAAACATGAACCTAGTTCTTCACGCTCTGCTCCTATCTTGGGTGCTCCTATGATCTATGGGAAAGATAAACATGAACCAAGGTATGCCATCCTTTCCAAACATTCTATTTTTTGTAATAAATTCATATATATAAGTGCTTTTACTAATATGGGATTGCTTGATGAGGTTCAAGAACACCTTGGAGTCTTTTAATGGAAGAGATTTGTGGAACTCCATGTCTTATAAAGAGTTAACTCTTGATTTTCTTGCTAGTTTGCATGTTAAATATAGGAAAATAAAGGGGTTTCATGGTACCATTGCTTTTCAATTGCTCAATAGGGCACATACCCTATTTTTAGATGAATTTGCTAAAGCCTTTCAACTTAACAATAGTGGGTTTATTGATTTTTTGGATAATTTTGATAATAAAAAATTTTAGGATTCCTTAGGTGGTACTTTTTGATATGAGGCATGAGCTAGTAAGGTGTCAAAAATTAAGGAACTTCTTTGAAATATATGCATCACTTGCTTTCACCATCGGTAATGTTTAGAAGGGAAAGCACCTGGGTGGTCAATCAAATTGAATTATTGTTTTTATGATGTATGAAGTATGATCACCCTATAAACACATCGAGTTGGATTCTTTACAATATGGGGATGCTGCTAAGAGAGACATGGGGGATATTCATATTAGAGGGCTTATGACCATCCTTACCCTTTACATATGAGCTTATGACCCTTCCTTTACTTTTCATCTCATTAAAGCCCAAGGTGACCATTGTTTGCCCTATGGGAATATGATGTGGATAGGAATTGTCAAGAAAGTGGTTGGTTAAAATGTGATTGTGAGAGATGCTCAAGTCAAAGGGAGTGATGAAAAGGGTTTACCATCCCAAAATGTGTTTGTACGAAAGCCATCCACCATTATTCCACCTCTACCTTTTATGGAACAATTAGAAGAGAACTTGGTATGGATGGAGTCAAGGTCGAAACACATGGACTAATGTCAAGGTGCTTTTGAACAAGATGTCCACCATTAACTTGTGCATTTGTGCTCGATGAATGTGAGATATTGATGGCCACCTCTAAGCCTACTTCGATCATTTTGGTTTCCATCCACCTCCATGTTAATTGGATTGATCATCCTATCTTATCTCTTATGTTTCTTTAATGCTTATGAAGTACTGTTTGTTAGTTTATTTATTCATGGATTTATGTCTATTTGAACAATTTCTTTTTTTCTTTATGTTTATAACTTATTATGAAGATCATTGTGCTCTAATTTTATATGCTTTTATTGCATTAAAGGCATTTTGTGCTTATACTTGTCCTTTGCACTTTTATCGTTATGGTTATGCAAAGTTTTTATTTTCTTATGTTTCTCATGGCTCAGTATTGAGTAGCTCCTTGATCTTTATATACCTATGATAGAATTTTTTGGCATTCTCCTCCAAAACATTGAAAGGGAAGTTTCTCTCCAATGCTAATTGTTTTTATTTTTAGATCATTAGGGACAATGATGTTTAAGTTTGGAGGGAATTTCTTTTGAATTCTTTTGCCCAAAATTATTCATTACACCTATTCCTACATTTGATAATACTTTTTCTTTTACATTTATAAGTAATTTCTTTTATAGCTTCATGTCATAATTTGGTTATTTTTGATTTGGGGTTTTAAAAGGTGAAAATTTGATGAAGAAATTTTATAATTATTGGTTGAAATTGATTAGGTTTATTTCCATTGTGATAATATCTTGAGCCTAACAATTATATTTCTATTCAAAAATTTGTTAAACACAATAAAACAAATTCTACACACTTAGTTGAATAGGAAGTTTTTCTATGAGATTTTTTAATCATAGCACTTTTGGTTAGAGGTAACCTATACATATGCTAGGACTTACTAAATCAATCTTTTAGGTGAAACAACTTTGAGGAAATGATTGACATAACCCTTGGTTACCCCATTATTCCTCATTTATACCTTGATTTACATTGACCCTTGTCATCCATTTGAGCCTAATAAAAATACTCGTTTGAGACCATTGATAGCCTTTTCTTTCTTTAACCCATAACCATCATTATAACCATATACCCTAAATAATCTTTTACCACCCTTAACAAGAGAATCAAGTTATGATATGGTCATATTATGATGTGTTTTGTGTTAGGACATTCATACATATTTGAAGAATTGCAAAAATAGGCTCGTTTATTAATATTCATTGCACACTAAGGATCAATTCAAGTTTAATGGTGACATATTGATATTTTAACATTTTTCTCTTGTTCATCATCAATCTTAATAAAAAAAAGTGAAAAAGAATGAATGAAAGTGAAATAAAGATGAATGAAAAGAAAGTTGATGGAAAGTCAAGAAAAAGAAAAAAATAAAATAGAATGAGAAAATATGATAAGATCAAGCCATAAGGGGAAAACAAAGAGGTGTTATGGATGCTTCATAAACATTAAGTATGAGTAATGCACATGAAACATTTTCATCATACTTCATATCATTAGTATAACCAATATCTTAGACAATTTTCTCATATTGGACTCGACCACTCTTTGATAAGCCTTAACCTAAGCCCTACATTACATGTTATTAAAAGACCTCATGATCTTTATTGAATTAGGTGGTCAAATATAGGTCAAACTCTCTTTTCATCTTGACAACATAAGAGTGAATAATTCTAATGCCTTGTCTAACTAGGATGTTTTTAGAAATTATGTTAGAACATCATTGGAAATTGAATGGATCACAAAATCAAAAAGTTCCTATAAATTGTGATCACCACTCACAAAATAGCTATCGCTACCAAAAGAAGTCTTGGACACATAATGGATTGTAGCAATCATGATGAGTATCACGTCATTAATAGCGACCATAACTTTTAATTAACTTTGCACGAATTTCATAGCTTTATCTAGCATATGCCACATGTCACAGGATGGTTATAAATTCATATGTCACGATTGCAATAATATGATAGTGGCCACTACAAGCCCAACTTAAGAACTCCAAATTAGATAGTAGCAATCGTTGCTAGCTGTAGTGTCCAGTTAGTCAACATGAATGAGTTCATGGTCGCCACCTTGAAATAGCGGGCATGACACTTAAAAAATCAAGAAAGGGCTCCAACAACTAGTCTTCTAAACGGCCAATGTTGTACTACCACGTGTCATTATCCATTAGGCACATTTAAAGATCTCGCCCGTGACTATGGCCTAAATAGCATTTAATGCAAATTTTCCTAGTACACTTTAGAGATTTGGGTATCGTTTTGTCTTTAACATATCTTTGGTGTGAGTAACCTATAAATGAACATAAATGCAAGAGAATAACATTCATTATAGCCAAACTCATGCAAATTTATTTCTCAACTCAGGCATTTAATTTCTTATATTTAAGTTGTTATTGTTCGATGTAAGCAATAAACTCCAATGAGTTTTAGTTTGAGAGTTAGCCTTTGATTGTAAAACTCTTATTTAGGTCAAGTGTTAGCCTTGTAAAACAATTGTAAGGTTATGTGTGAGACATTGTAAAATATAAGTTATAAAGTTAGGTGTGAGCTTTAAAATATCATTTGACAATAATGGAACACCCAATTGGAAGGATTATGGAGTGGATGTACGGTTGGTTAATATCCAAACCACTATAAACATTTGTGTGTTTTATTCTTCTTTTACTTATAAAACTAAAATCACTAACCTTCCTATCAAAAATTTTAAATTTCCCATCAATTCAACCCCCATTCTTGGTGCACAAGGGCAGTAATCTTTAAATTTGCTAAATTCTACATTAGAGGAAAAAAGTGATTTGGTCTTTCTTATGGTCATATATGATTCTTAGGCATCGAGGAAGAGTCTTACGCAATGTGAAGATGAAAAAGGATCAAAATAGCAAATGAACTATGATGTCAAGATGTATACACACTCTATTGTGATTGATTATGAATCAAATATGAATAATTGGAACTTGTTATTGTGATAAGTGAAGGGCTTGATTCAGAAAAATCATGGATATAGCTAAGATAAATTTTCTCTTTGAAACCTTGAACTAAACTATAAGAATATGAATTGTTAAATTATGCATTATTAAGGAAAAAGATTACTTGAGGGCTAATAATTGTTCAAGTTCGGGGAATTTGTTTAGTACTGCATTAATCATATTTTCATTAAGTTGAAATCCCTTAAAATTCACACATTATAATTTATTTTTTCATATATATATACCTAATGTACTATTATTGATGTTTTATAGGCTAAAGAGAAGGGAAATGAAGATTTAGGTGATTAAGGAGAAAGACAAGGCTTGAAAACATGTTCGTGTGCCTTATCTACTTAAAAAAGGTATAGGAGAACCAAAATGCATGGCCTCAAAGCATGGTCATGTGCCTTGGATAACTAAGAAGAGCATGAGACAATTACATAGATATATGGCCATGTCACGTGGCCGTGTGCCTCATTAAAGACAAAATTGTAATCCTAATATTTTAAGGATTCTCTTCCTTTTGAAGGAGGCAAGCTTCCTTTTTTCAAACAAATGGATTGAGCACTATTTAAAAGAGAAAATATGCCAAAATTATGGCATGGGGGATTAACTAATCGAAGAGAATATCGTTCAACAAGGTTTTCATTAAGAAGTCAGAGAGACAAAAGGTGTAAGCAATCAAGAAAATCAAGAAGAAGCTCATGACTACTTTTAATGCTGATTTGATTATTTTCTTTTCTTCTTTCTATCTTGTTATGAACTAAACTCTTTTTGGCTAAGGTTGCAAATGGAACTTGTATAACTTTTATTGGGATTTGTTAATCTAAGTCTTTTAGTGTCATTCATTATTTGTGCTAGCGATTGTTAAGTGCATTCTACTTTTGATTAACTGTCCATTAATCAGATTAGTTCCATGAATTGATAATGGAGACATGTTTTTCATAGAACAAATCCTTCAATAAATCTTTATTTTGATGTTGAGTTAAGAAACCTTAACAAACCATTGTTATCCTTAAAGTCTTATTTTATTAGGGTATTATGCGATGTCTAATTTTTGAGTTGAGGAACCATTAGCTTAACATGTTCTTGTATGGTAATTGCAACTCGAAAGGGTTTAATTGACCATCTTAGTGACTTAATAGTAGCATATGATGCATGAACCAATTCAACAAGGATTAGGAAAGCAATAGAGGATCATAAAGTGAAGTTAAATCGTTAACCATTCTCATTCATTGATTATCTCTCATTACTATAGTGTTTAATTTATTTTTCTTCTTTATAATTTTATTCATCATCCTCTATTAATTTTCTAGATAATATAACATAGAAGATACTAAGTACTTAATCTCGATCCTCATGAGAATGATGTTCACACTCATAAGTGCACTCTATTACTTTCACCTTGTGCACTTGCAACTTAAAGGTTTTCATATAGTACACATCTATCACTGGATAACCTAATCATAAAGTAGTTAAAGAAGATGTCTGCTTAGATTAGTGTGTGGAAATTGCTCATTACTTCTTATGAGCAGAAGAAAGCTATGGTTGAAGCTCGGTCTAACCTGATCATTTTTAGTGAAGCACCTTGAAAGATGTTTTTCTTTGGTCAACAATAATGTAAATATAAGCTTTTTTGGTTGAATATTTGTTATGATGAGGAAGGGATCATAATTTGGCTCCATTCATTAGGGCCTAAGTTAGAGTGGAAAGCACACTATGTGTGTGATGGTTGATGATGGATCCGAAATTAACATATGCCCTCTGAAGTTGTTACATAATTTTGGATTATCAGAGAAGGACTTGAAAGCATCAAATAACATCATTTGGGCCTATAATGATAATAAGAGGTTAGCTTTTAGTGTGTTTAGGACTATGGTGACAAGTGTTTTAGAGGTGATGGTGCAATTCATGGTCTTAGACATTCCTATCACTTTCTTACTTTTGTTAGAAAGGCCATGGTATCATCCATTATGAGGTATGTTGTCTACTAAGCATCAAAAAGCCAAGATTCCTATAAAGATGGAATTGTGACTATTTGTGTAGAGGTTAAAGAAATTATATTAGCTTTTAGTGTGATAGTTTCATATCTCTTAGGGTTTTAGGTCATCAAAGTAATTGATAAGTGGGTTAATCCTAAGGTGATGAGTTACCAAGCTAAGGGTTAAAGAAAAATTCCACTGGTGTGTTAGAATTCCTAAAAATTCCTACTTATACAACTCAAAAGGGACTTAGGTACATTAGTAAAAGGTCAAATTTGGAATTAAGGGATCTACATGGACTATTATTTAATTTCTTTATAAAGGAAGGAGGAGTCAATGACAAGGTTGAGGAAGAGACAAGTAAGGTTGAGAAGTTGTTAGATGATGATGTAGATGAGCTTGAGAAGGCCTTTTTCTATATGGTAGTGAGTGAATTGGGTAATCAAAATTATCAAGATTAATCAAAATAGGACGAAGAGAAGCATAAGAGAAAGAAGAAAGCAAACAAGTTGCAAAGACAGGGGACGACCAAAAGCCAGGTTAATCTATGGTTTTGTTTGGTCCTCAGTCTACATGTCCATAGGATGATAAGAAGAACATCACTGACGAGTAGTGATAGCAATACTTACATATCAAAATTTCTATGTCATTGGGGATGATCATGAGATGAAGAGGTTTGACTTGATAAAGCAAAATGCACTCTCCCTGGACTCAGAATGAGAGTATACCAGACCATGCATGCTCATTAAGGCTATTTACATAGGGATAAAAGTAGAAGATATTGAAAGTATGATTTTAAACTCCATTAAGGAAGTAAGTGACAAGAAAATCTAGGGTCATGTGACATAAATTTAGCTAACCATGGTTAATGATGCCACATTTTAGAAGAACTTGCTAAAGATTGAGCTAGGGGATGGCTAGATGAAAAAGAGTTTTAAGGAAGTTGTCAAAGCTATTACTAGTACATAAGATGGGAAAGAGCCAAATTCGATATAGGGTATCAATCCTAAGGTTGTAACTGATGATAAAGGGACAGGTATAAAAGAAGGGAAGACTAAAGCAAATGGAACTCTTACCAACCCACTAGATGAAGTTGATTTCTTGATACTAATGATGTTTTTATTTCTAGTCTCTTTCAAGATGATGACGTATTCCTCTTGAAGTTTAAGCAAATGAATGATCAATTTGTTTACATATGTGATGTGTTTCCTAATGGTAGTGTGCATAACATGCATCATACTACTGTAATTAACCTTGGCATATAGGGAAATTTGAAAAATCTTGCTCACTACAAGTGATGTCACACAGAAGGAGCCAAGAAAATTTGAACAACTACTTATGATGTACCAAAGGATCTTTGCTTAGATGTACAAGTTGATAGTCGAATCGTGAAACATAGAATTCTAGCCTACCCATATATGAAACCAGTAAATAAAAAACTCAGGAGGATGAGACCCGAGTGGGCCTAGTTGGTTAAGGAAGATTTAACGAAGCAGTTAAATACTAAATTTTTAGAGATAATGGATTATCCTAAAGGTCTAGCTAATGTAGTCTCAGTACCGAAGAAAGATGGGAGAATAAGGATGTGTAGACTATAAGGATTTGAGTAAGTCTTGTCAAAAAGATACTTTGCCTCATATTGACATGTTAATAAATAGTGTTATGATGTGTGTCATGTATTCTACATGGATGGATTCTCTAGCTATATTTTGACCCATATGGTTATCACAAATAAGGTAAAGACAACCTTTATCATAGAATGGGAGACATACTGCTATAAAGTAATACCATTTGGGTTGAAAAATGCATAGGCAACGTACAAATAAATGGCAATAACTTTGTTTCATGACTTGATGCATAATGATGGTAAAATATGAGTCAAGAGAAGGGCTTTTTGAAGCCCTAGATAAGTTCTTAAAAATGGTGGATGAGTATAACTTAAGGTTGAATCCTAAAAAGTGTGTGTTTTTGAAGTCACCACTAGAAAGTTATTGGGGCATATGATAAGTGAGAAAAGCATTGAAATGGACCCAATAAAGTAGAGCCTATTCAGGACATACCTGCTCCAAAGAGAGAAATGGAGGTTGAAGGTTTCTTAAGTTGTTTGTAATATATCAATAGGTTCATAGCCAGACTACTCCTATGTACAAACCAATATTCAAGTTGTTGAGAAAGGACCAATTAATAAAGTGGAATAAATAGTGTAAAAAAACCTTCAAGTGGATAAAAGAGTATTTGACTAACCCACCAGTACTAAAACCCCCAAAACCCAAAAAGTCATTAATCTTGTATCTAATAGTGGAGGATAATTTTATGAAGGCAATGTTAGCTCTAAAGGATGAAGTAGGTAATGAATGTGGTGTACTATTTCAGTAAGAAGTTATTTTCCTATGATAAGTATAACTAAGTAGAGAGGACGTATTTGGCATTGGTATGGGCAACAAAGAATTTAAGAGATTCTTTATAGTCGTACTCCATGGAAATGGTCTCAAAACTTGACTCGATCAAATACCTGTATGAGGCCTCTTCTCTGATTGGAAAATTAGCAAAATGGTTAATACTATTGACCAAGTTTGATATTAAGTATGTAACTAGAAAATTCATTAAAGGTTAGACAGTCACAAAATATGTGGCACAATAACCTCTCGAAGAAAGAGAATTGGAACTTCCTCAATTCATTGACAAAGGACTAGGTGCTATTGGGCCTATGAGTTGGAGAATGTACTTTAATGGGGCACTAAACAAGAAAGGGGCAGGTGTGGTGTGATTTTGATATCACCGAGCAGGAAGGAGAAGTCTTCCCTATAGCTAAAAAGCTTAGCTTTAGGGTAACTAATAACACAACAAAGTATGAAGCTTGCATATTTGAGCTAAAACTTTTAATGCAGATGAATGGGTTAGGATAGCTAAGGAGTTTCGGTATTCATTGATGATTATCTCTCAGGTGACAAATGAGTGGGAGTTAAAGGGAGAATGATTGAGTTCGAACCTAGAGCATTTTAAGAGGATGTCACATAATTTTCAAAAGATCATATTCCACCACCTATTAATAAAGAGAACGTGATGGTTGATGCTTTGGCAACCTTAGTTTCTATCTGGGATGGACCAAAGGCAATGCCATTGAAGCCGCTATCACACTCATATCCACATGCTCTACCATGTTGATAGAAGGGTGGTGCAAGTGTCGATGGAGAATTGCCCTTAGTACTATGATGTGCAAAGAAATTTAAAAAGTGGTGAGTACCTTTAAGGGGTTGAAAGGAGAGATGAAAAGGTGATTTAGAAATTGGCATTGCAATTCAAAGTCCATGCCAGTATAATGTACAAAAGAATGTTGGATGGGGTCTACTTGAGATGACTAGAGAAAAATAAGTAAGTAGGGTCATGGATAAAGTGCATGTAGGGATTTATGGCCCTTACATGAATGGGAAGATGTTAACATGAAAGATTTTGAGAATGGGTTACTATTGGACCACTATGGAGCAAGATTGTATTTGAATGGTTTGAGGTTGTCATAGATGCCAGGTCCATGGTAGCCACAGTTATTTGCCATTGATTGAATTACAAAATCTATCTTTACCTTAGCCATTCGTAGTTTAGGGCATTGATGTGTTATTCTTTAGTATACGAGATAGAGGCAATATTACAATCAAGCTAGAAGTGGGGTCGTTACGAGTACTGGTTGAATCCAAGATTCTTAAGAATCAATACGTAAAAAGCATATTCTAGCAACTGACCATGCTAGATGAAAAGTGGTTAAAGGCTCTGTACCATATTCGATTGTATTGAGCCAGATTGGCCAGTACATTTAATAAAAAAGTCAAGCCAAATGTGATAAAGGTTGGTGATTTGGTGTTAAAAGCATTTTGGCCCTTAGTTCAATGTCCTTGAGGAAAGTTTGTGCCTAATTGAGAAGCTCCTTATGTGGTCATACAAATCTATTTAGGTGACACAATGAAATTATCATATATGAATGGGTATAAGTTTATTGAGTCAGTGAACCTTGACAAGTTAAAGAGGTACTTTGTGTAAAGTGAGAGAAAAAATAAAATAGCCTGCTAAGTTAAAAACCTGAAAAGGCAGCTTAGGGAAAAGTTAAGGCATAGGAAAAAAATAAAAAAAAGGGAAAAAAAGCTCGTTAAGTTGAAAACATGAAGGGAGGCTTAGGCAAAAGTTATAACATAACAAATGAAACATAAATAAAGTAAAACTCAACAGGGCATGACTAACCACTAAGGGACTAACTGTAAAACAACTGAGCTTCAATAGAGAAGACAGGGCTACAATATAAAGAACCAACAAGGCATGATCACTGAGCAAGTTAATTTGATATTCTAATGTACCATTATTAAAAGTAGTTATCATGCATTTAATTAATGTGTAACATGCAAAATGTAAATGGTTCATGTTAAGCATAATGTCAAACGAAAATACATTTGAATGATTAAAGTAAACCTGATAAAAACATGTCCTTGAGCTATAACTAATATATAATGGTTTTTTCCTATAAATCTCTATTATTTGTTAATGCATTGGTAAGATGGAAAGATTCATGTAATTCTAAAAGTTGCATAATCAAGATATGTGGTCAGCATCATTCTTAGGACTGGAATATGTATCGATATACTGGTCATAAATTTGGCGATTTGCCCAAATGGTGTTGACCTTATCTAAGATGAATTGAGATAATAAACCTTCAATGAAAAAATGAAGGAAGTCTAAGTTGTGCTGAGGAGTGCTAAATTTGTGATACTATTTAGTTTGATCATAAAAGGTGTTGGATGCTAAAGACGAGATGGTCACGCAATCATCCTAAGTTCTTAGGGTAACTCGCGAGAACCTCCACCATGGGCAAATCTAACAAATATCAGTAATAGAGATATGTGACATCCACTCCATCCATCTATCTATCTTTATTACTCACAAGCCTCGATAGATGGCGATTTGAGTGATGTGATAGGTAGTAAAGTGTCACATTTACAGTGGGGATAGCCATAAAACCTAACCACTCTTTCAGCCATATCTATAATAAAAAAATAATAACAAAAGAAAATGTTGAATGATGAAAAATAAAGAATGAAAAAGATAATATTGGGCTCATTAAGTTGAAAACCCAAAAGGGCAACCAGTAAGCAGCCTATTAGATTGAAAACTCGTAAGAGCGGTCTAAGTTAAAGTTGTGGCATAAAAATGAAAAGAGTAAAGGTTGTGATAAAAAAAATTGAAAATGAAAAGAGTCAAGGTTGTGATTAAAAAAAAATTGACACCTAAAGGAATAATGGGCTCTTAAAGAAAATGTCATTAATGTCAAGTGGCCCTCTATCTAAACCTACGATGGTCTCGCCTAGGATTGTCGGGAGGTCAGTCTTCCCTAACTCAGCCTCTTCAAGGAGAGGTAGAATCTATAGGTCAATTTTCCCATCATCTCTTTATAACAAAACTAACCCATCAGAATTGCTACCATAATACGAGCCTAAGCTGCTCAAACGTGACCCTTAGAAGGGTAGAGAGTGAGAAAAGGAGCCATACAAATCTTCTCCTAACCTAATGTGTACTTGGGGACCTCATCATATCATATGTCGAATAGCTCCATCATCTTCCAGACATATGGGTAATTGAACTGAGGTAGCGTAGTTCGATCTATAGCCATGGCATGACAATTCAGGATTGCCCTAAACTCTTATAGTAGGGGGCATATCTCAGTATCCCATTTATAGTGAAATCTTACAAATCATAAGCTACCTAAAGAAAATATATGTCTAAAGAGAAAAATGATAGATGGTGAAGAGCCTTGAGACTCGTCTAAGATAGATTTGACTAGATTTAGAATGAGAAAGACCTTAAAAATGCTTTTTACAAGGTTTAGGGGCTAGAAATATAAGGTGTGATGAGTAAAACCATGGATATGTATTTGTAGGAAGAGAAATAGTGGGTTTGTGCTTTACAGTTATAAACAGCTATACAAGGTTGTGAAGCCTTCTCAAGTAGTCTATATAAAAAACTTAGTGGTTTGTATAGACCTCTACCTCTCAAAAGAAAAAATGGGCAAAATTTCCCCTTTTCATTTAGCATAAACTATTTGACACTTGTCTGAGACACATGTACATGCAGATGAATGAGTAAAATCACATAGTTATAAATTTGGGAGACAAAATCAAGTCGAAATTAGAATTATGCACTATAAAAAACTATGAATTTCATAATTTGGAAAAAAAATAAAAGCATCATCACGTCAGTGTGTCATAAAAGGTCCTACTACTAAAGTAAACATCCAAAAAACTAATGGGGCTTTCAAATCACCCAAATATCAAGTACGATTATGCAAAAAATCAATAAATTTCTAAAATGTACTGTACTAAAAATAAAAAAATCCTAAGAGATATAAGAGCATCATGCTCTCTCAGTCCTTCCTACTTGCTAAGGGCACCTATTTGTCATTCCTTACTCCATCATCACCACGCTCTCATTGTTAAAGCCCTACTCGGCTACTTAGGTTAACTCTTCGATTTGAGCCTCAACTTTTGCCAAACAATGGTCCCTATCTCAAAGGTTGCATAATAGATGTTGGATCATCTCCTATATGACACTCGAGGGTTTAGATAGGTATGACACCAAGCATATAAAGGCAAAAGTCATAAACTTGTATGCATATTCTCCCATATGTTATAGGTATTATGTTACTAACCTGCAGAGACCATGTCTACTGTGTCATGACCCTCTTCAAGGCGTAATCAAGTCCACCATTGCCTTAGTTTGGATGCAAGGAATCTGCAAAGGAAATAAAGACATTATTAGTAATAAAAGGCTTTAATTAAAACTAGCGATGATAGGGGAAAAAGAATGGAAAAACTCACAAGGGTGGTATTGATTGACTCGAAGGTATAAGTTGACTAAGTAAGCTTTAACGACATCATTGATCTTGTTAAGGATGCCAGGCAGGACTTTATCATATTGTGCGCTATGGGATCTAAGTTACCTACCACCACAGGCTCTAATCCCTTAGACATAGATCCACGAGCCCTCTTATAACCTCAAGCAGTAGGAAAAGTAATAATGGCCCTTTGTGTGATGTGCAAGTAGTCACTCAAGCCCCATGCTAGAAAACAACTCCCTCAATCGCCTCATGTTGTAAAAATGCTTGGATAGTTGCCTCTTATAGCAAAAATATGCCAACTAAGGTATCTAAAATCCAAGTCTTTTATAGGGTCCAATCCAAAAGAAGCTGCTATTTTAACATGAATTGGATCACTACCCTAAGTTTTCGACCTTTCTTTAGATTTTCCATCCAAAACATCTCCAAGGGTGGATGTTGAGGAACATGTCAAACATCCAAGCCTCCCACCAATAGAGGACTAGTTTTCCTAGATACCACTCATGGAGATAGGGTCTTAACATCAAAAAGTTCCCATAAGAGAGCCCTTCGCCTCTTCGACCTCCTATGGTCATGCCTTTATAAGTCCTATCTAGTCAAGATGCAGCTGTAATGAGAGCCAACATGCACTATAAGTATAAAATCAAGGAATATTAGATATGTAATTAGAATTGACACGTCCTTTTTTATAAGTTGATAATACCTGATTGAGGGTGAGTATGTTTGGCCGAGCATGCCTAATGTCTACAAAAGACTTTGCATAAGGCATAACACTCTACCCAGTGAAGTAGGGGTAACTGCCATCCATGTTAGCCACAAGGTTGTTCCTCACTAGCAGGCCTAGCTCAAGGCCATATGCTTATCAGTTAACACATTATTAGCTTTAGAATAATGAAAGAAACACAAGAATAAAAGAGAGATAAGGAGTACACACAATAAACACCCGTCAAGTGCCACACATGTATGACTTGCCCCAACAACTGATCTAAATATCGATTCAAGTAGGCCAGTGCCATAGAATCAAAGTGGTGAAGGAATTCTAAGACCTCTAGTATAAATACCAAGTATATCTTGACCACATCAGAGGCATTAAAGAATAAAACCTTTGATAGAGTATAGAACAAGAACCAATAGGCATGTTGAGATACTACCTCATTCGGGCTTGTGTCAATAACCTAAAAAGCATCAGCCTATATACTAGATCATGCAAAGGTTTATCTTCCTTTGACCTAGGGAAAAAATTAGAGGAGATGGAGGATGTAATCCCTTTAAAGCATCTGGTTGTGTAAACTAGAGTTAATAAGAAGAGGGATGGTGATAAAATAAATCTCGATTAGATATGTAAAGTCTTTCAGTGTGACCATCAACTCCACAATTAGTGGCAGGTGGAAGGTGTGAGTAGTTTTCATCCATTACTCAACTAATGCCTAAGTCATTGCAAAATTAACCCTTGGGTTAAGCTCTAGTAGTATCTGAAGAAGTGGCATAAGCCTAGTCCCCATCAATAGGGTTACGACCCATAGGTGCAACTCTCAAAACCACATCCTTATTGGGGCCCATTTCCTCACCTCCCTTTTGGTAGGAGACAGTGCCTTGAACAAGGATGAGAAGAAAAAAGAAGTAGCAAATGCTCAAAGTCCAAGAAAGAGGAAATAATAAGATGAGATAATAATAATAAATTGATAACAATAAGAGGAATACGCATATCCAAGTCAAACGAAAATCAAGAAAATAGCAGTAGCCTAAGGTAAGAAAATATTTAATTCATTGAAAAATATAATAGTTTGTGAAGTGGATTTGGTGAGATTTCTTAACAAAAGATTTGAAGGCATAAAATAATTCGTTTGAAAATTTTATGAAATAATGAATATTGATTTTTCAAAAAAGTTTGGGACAATCCTAAAAGGTAGCATAACAATCACATAAAGACTTTGCAAGTAAAACAGAAGTTCATGTAAAACTAATAAGCAAATTCTAAAAAAAAATAATTTATTTATCCTAGTTCCTCGTAGATTGTTCCTGATATTAATTCTCTGGATTTTCCATGTAGGTTATTGAGAAATCGAGGCAATAAATCATTCCGACAAATAAAAATGAAGACCTAGTAAAAAAAAAAAAAGCTAGGTGTCCAAGAGCTATTCCTAAATAATTTTCAAGCTAACCTAATGTTTACATGCAGAAGGAGAATTCCAAGGCAGTAGCTAAAATTTATAGTGTCGAAAAAAGACATGAAAATTTTAAAAATAAATAATAAAGAAGGCAAATGAAAGGACAACTACCACTATAAAGGCAACTACTGCTAAATAATGATATAAAATATAAACTGTTAATGAGTTGCCATGTAGAGAAAAGCCCACTAAAATCAACTTTGTCGTCGCAACTACTAAGAGGCTTCACTTTACAAAATCCCATTAGGAATGCAACTGCTCAAGGGCATCACGCGTGGCAATGCCCTCATCAAACAACTCATCTGGAATGTCAAACATTTTCTCATCGGTAAAATTGGCCATAGTGTTGCCCTTCAAAAGCATAGGAAAACCTAAAAAATGAAGTTTATAAAGCTTTCGAGAGTGAGAAATAAGAGAGAGAAGGAGATTGTGCAAATGACCAAGGGTCACTATCAAGGGGTTTATATAGTGGGGCTGGTATGTGCAAGCCATCCCCCATATTATAGAAAGGCGTTTTATCGAGTGGTCTATACATACCACCTTTCGACTATACAAACCACTAAGACTAGGCAAGCCCAAATCTAACCTCGCTAAGCTTAATTATCAAAAGACCCAACGACCCAACTTCTCTAGTCTAATTATCAAAATTTCCCTTAAACATTCAAGTTTCTAATTACCAAAGCAAATTTACCAAAATACCATTATTCGTACCAAAACATGGAAAGGCCAATTCAACCATCTAAGCCATCAATAAGATTAATGGGATACCCTCCAATCATCAAAATAGACTTATGACGTACTGCAAAAAGAACATCATAAGATAAATTCACATCCCATAGTTGTCTGTGCATAAAAGAGGGTGGGTGAGCTGCATTCGGGCCCAAGCACATTATTTTCAATAAAGTTGAATCCCCAAACAACCAGAATGATTGTGATGATGCAATCTCATATCGCAAAGCCAAAAAGGTCAACCTTTTGAAATGACATAAAGGAAAATGTGGCATTAGGATCAAACTTAGCAAACACCCTCAAGCAAGAACACACAGTGGAAAGGTTGAGGCACTTCATAAGATTCAAGAACATTAATAGCTGCTAGAAGATAACTGTGAACATATCAGAAGCGAAAAAGAGTATACCTAGTACCTATTAGAGAGTTGCTAGTACAAACTCAACACTTGTTAGCAAGCTGCTAAGAGATGTAAAGTACCTAGCATTTGTTAGAGAGCTGCTAGTACAAATTTCGCACCTATTACTAAGTTGCTGAGAAATGCAAAGTACTTGGTACTTGGTAGAGAGCTGCCAGTACAAACTCAATACATATTAAAAAGCTATTGAGAGATACAAATTACTTGGTAATTGCTAGAAAGTTGTTAAAATAAACTTAGTGTGTGCCAGAAAGCCATTACACATTTCCCACGGGAAAGCTATTGGAAATATGCAAAACACTTTAGTACTTACTCAAGGAGCTGCTAGAGAATTGTATCATTTAGTACCCTTGCTAATGTTTACATTCCTCATATTTGCTTCGTTGATTCTTATTTAAATAGTCATTTCTCAAATGTTGTTTTCTAGGCCTTACAAAGTATGGGCCAAATTGTGATAATTAGATTTTTGGCTTTTAGGATACAAGCTCGATGATGAAAATTACTAAATTATTACCAAGAATGCAAAGAGGAATTGTTATAAGGAAAGAAACAAGTCCTTAGGAAACTTTGGAAATGCCAAAGATGAAGCCCAATACCTAACATGTGGCCAAGCTCACTAACAAGCCTAGGACTATTAGTCCTATTTAATGGGATATACATCCCACTAAATTATGATGTACAACCTAGCTCAGGGATTTACAACCAAGCTTAAACCTTAAACGCCATAACATTCTATAACTGGTCCCCCCTTAAACCTTAAGTTTGTACAGCTTAGAATGAAGGATGTAAAATCCAACCCTTGATTGTAAAATCCTTTTAAAGTTAATTCTATAACTTTCATGGCCTTATTTGTAAGTGGATGTGAATAAGATGCAACCAAAACAATTTCATGCTCTAGTGCACTCATGTTCTTTTATAATAAATACCCCACTCTTTGAAGGGTAAGAAAAGGCTTGGAAACACTCATCTTCTTTTATAATAAATACCCCACTCTTTGAATGGTAAGAAAAGGCTTGGAAAACCTTAAGGAATCTCTGTCAAATTTTCTCCATAACCACCACTTGGAGAAAAAACACTAAAACCACAACTCATTCTAACCATTTTCAAGGTAGAATAAGGGTTTGTCCTTGCATTTTTTAAGCATTCATAAGCATTTTTAAAGGACAAAAATCAAATGGTGAGTGAGAGCACTAGTCATTTTTTTGAGGTTGTGCTTGAATGAGTGGAATTTTGCTTGTGACTTCATCCTTTGTATCGATTAATGAGGGGTCAATAGGACGAGGGTCTTTTCATTGATAATAACCTCAATAAGTAGCTCATGTTTGGATCAATGGGGTATCCTTAGCCCTTATGCAAGTTCAAAGCCTTAAGTTTAAGTTATGGTAATCGAAGGACTAAAATGAGACAATGCTTTGGCACTGTCCCTAGGAATTATGGAGTCATCGCTCAACTTTGATTGAGACAATAAATTGGGGAAGAAAAATCTAAACGTAAACTAAGTCAATTAGAAGCCCTATTTCATCTTCAACCCATCAGAGATCAGGTTTGAAAATTAAGTATAACTTAGGGAAGAGGTTAGGCACCCCAAATTACTCGAATATTGGAATTCGACCTTCAGGTATCTTTGCTTCACTTTTAACATCTTAACCAAGTTATTAATTAGTCCAATTTAATGGCTCACTTTTAGAATCTTAAACAAGTTATTAATTAGTCCAATTTAATGGCTCTATCATGCCTTTATTTTAATAAAATCAAACAAACCAAGTTAATAACTCAAAAGGAATGAGGCTCATACATCATGGCAAAGGGGGAGACATGCATATTCATACATCTTTATCATGTATAATCATCTTAAAGGGAATAGGGAATGTTTCATGGCATAGGGATTGACATGCATATCTATACATCCACATTAAATGATCATCTATAATTTCATAAGATGAATATCAAGATCAAATTTATGGTTTTGATCAAACAAAACACCTACATAGTAAAAATATACAAGTTAGTAAAATAAGATAAGTAAAATGAACAAACAAACATAATATTTATATAGAAACATGCATTAGGTACCTTGACATGAGAGATATTGTAATGTGAGCCTTTGTCTATTTGATTTATTTTAATTTGCTTGATTTTATGATTAGTTACTAACTTATGCATTTTCTTTTGGTATAGGTGCTTGTTTTAGCTAGATCATGAATCTTTGTCTTAAAAATCATCTTTTAATGGTTACATGTGATGTATATAGATGCATGTTATACCATATATCATGATGCATGTCCTCCCTCTATTAGATAAAATATGCATGATGTATGTTATGTGGTTATGCATGCTTACCCGATGCGATGTCACATAACCCTATTCCCCTCTTAAAATGGATATGTGGACATTGATATGCTTGCTTATCCACTGATTATAATGCATGATCCCCCTCTGCTTAGTGTTGATGACTTGATTTGATTGGTTTGATTGCACTAGAGACATGTTTAAAATCACTAATTAGACTTATTAATGACTTAGTTAAAATATTAAAATGAATGAAAGTTGGTCGAAAGCCAAATCCTAATATCCGAGTGGTTTGAGGATGCCTAATCTCTTCCCTAAGCCATACCCAAATTTTAAACTTGATCTCTAATGGGGTGAAGACAAAATGGGCCTGCTTATTGACTTGCCCCATGTTCATATTTTACCTTCCCGAATTATTATCCTCACTAAAGTCAGGTGGTGACTACACATCCCTTAGGCATAATACCAATGTATTATCATAACTTTAATCTCCTGATGACCACCATTTTGGGCATAAGGGCCTTCAACTTCTATAAGGCCTAAAGGATCCCTCGTTGATTCAATGCATGCCATACCTTTGGGTCATTACCAATATAAAGACAGTTAGTTATGCACCCTAAGCCAATGCTTACAATGGATGTTTTCTTAATAATGCCATGATTGCAATTTTATTAAATATCTCATTTTATGGCTAAAATTTCATGAATAGTTAATTCTAACTAATGTCATCAAGTATGTGACTTGATAGTAAAACTTTTAGGTATAAAGAATTCTATTATAAATTATCCCTAGTCGGTCAATATTTATAGGATAATAATGAATGAAGGTTAGTATGTCTTTGATTGATGAGTATGTTTTACTAGTCATGGATTTGTGACATTAAATCAAACACATAGATACACATTTAAGAAACATTGTATTAGATCAACTCGTTATATGAACACTACATGGATTAATAATCATAAGTATTCTCATGCAATTGTATTAGCTTAATCCTTTGACATGAAAATCACCATAGATTCCAAAATGATGAACTTCATGTTTTGATATAGTCTAACATTATCTTTAATCGGATGATCACACAGACTAATATTAGACATAGAGTAAATCATATAGAGGGATATGAGTGATTGAGAATGATTTATCCCTCATATATTTTTATGAGAAATATATCTTTGGGCCCCTAATAAGTTAGACTAAAGAGATTGTATGGCCATGTGGTAATAAATTGATAAAACTTATCAATTTCATTTTACTTTGGTTTACTTAGAGATCGAGAAAGAATTCAACTATATAAGCATGACATGAACCATGCCCTATTTTCATTGAGATATAATGTAAAAAAAGGATTGTAATATTATATGGAAAATAGGTTAGGTCATATTATTTACCTTCACATAATTTGGGTAGTCATAATATCTTGCTAGAGGCCACTTATGACTTATTGGTCAGAAATAGGTTTTGGACCACTACTAACATTATGTGAACTTAATGGTCACACACATAGAATAGGCCAAAAGTGAAATTGGGTTTACTATTCTCTCTATTTATAATTAAGATAATTGTAGATATTATCTAAATTACTTTAGTATTTATTTAATTTTAGAAGTTATAACAAAATAGGATATTATCTTACTTGTATATTTTAGATACAAAGCTAGCTATATATATATGTTCGTGTGTGTGTGTATGTATATATCTACATACACACACGCACGCACACACACATACATATGCATACATGTTTTAAGGTTTTTTGTGCGAAAAAATGTATGTTCATTCTTTTCTTTAGAGGAAACCTATTCATGTAGATGCCTAAAGAGGGTGGTTATCCTTTATTGATGGCTTGGTCCAACTTGAAGCTCGATGTAGGGTATTACTTGTGTAAACCCCCTTTTAGCTTTATAACAGATTTATCACTTTTTTCACACAGATTATTAAGATTCGCATCCTTTCCTTTTGATTTAATTGAATCACATAGATCCTTAATGGGATTCTTTGTAGAAAAGTTTTTGTTTACTACTGCATTTGTTTAACAAATCCCAACAAAGACACCCGTTGTCTCATACCCATAGCGATCGATAAAAGGATGGAGTCATAAGTAAGATTTCACTTGTTCGAATGAAGACTTGCATAATACTCACAAGTATCCTTTAAAACCTTTGAAAGCTTAAAATCTTTATCTTTCAATTATGCAGCTTTAGCTAATAATCTATAGGCATTAGGATCAAAGCCATTTGTACACTTGGTTGGGACATCTCCATATTCAGCCATTAGCTATTATGAATTCCTTACAAATCCTTTTAGTAAGCATTTTGAAATCTTTGGAGCACTAAGGCTAATAATGTGGAAAGTTATGTCCTTTAAACCTAAGGTGATATTTTCCATTCTATCTTGAAATGAAGCTTGACCCTTTGTAACCACTAGATTTTGTATCCTTAGGATGCAAGCCTGATGATGAGAAACTACTTTAATTTTTTTCCAAACAGTAAGGGATACAATGCATGAGAAAGGATCATAGGCTTGTGGAAAGCCTTAAATCAAACCTACGTTCCATTAAACCAAAAATTTGAAAGTCATTTGGGAGAAGGAACTATTGGATGCACAACCAACATAGATGGTTGTATAGTTAACCCTAGAGGTTTATACAACCCTCTAGATGTCTATACAAACATCCTCTAAATCTTAGTAGTATGAAGGTTCTATAATAGTTAATCATCAAGTCCTAAAAGGTTGTCTAACCATTTGCAAGTTTATATAGCTAATAAGCCATTGAACTCGGTTTCACCCATTCTACCTCTATAAATACCCCTCCCATTGAAGGAAAGGAAAAGGTTTTGGAAATTTAATAAAACTTTGCTAAAATAACTACACAAAATATTACCTTACACAGAAAGTGCAAACTCCAACACTCTCACAAAGGATTCGAGATTGAACCTAAGCATTGTAACATAATTTTGCATCATATTCCTTAGCATTTGGAGGATTCTTCTTATATCAAAGTGCCTCTAAGGGTAAGAGATAATATATAGGGCATCCAAGGACTTTCATTTTCCCCTCTTTTCTTATTTTCATTTTCAAGTTGTTATAGTCTCAAAGGGTTGTACAAATAAGCATACCATCTGTATAGACCTCTAAGAGGATTATACAGATAACCAGTTGGTCTATATAGCGCTTTTCTACTTCTCACATAATTATTTTTGTTAACCTAGCCTTACATTCCTTTTTTTTTTTATGGTTTTTTTAGGGTTTTGTAAGCCTTCTATAGTAAGCATGAGGTAGGTTATACTGCCTATGACCCTTATTCTTCATCTTAAGGGCAATGATCATTATGAATATGTGCTCAGATGTTCATAGTGTTTCTATTTCATGGTTAGTTTACCCTCCATCTCTTATGTTTTTAGAGTATATTCATGAGGGAATAAGAGAAGGAGTGGGCCTTTCACCTCTATGAGCCTATGATTCTCCTTGCTTCATTAGGGTTTGTTTTTTATTTTTAGTCCCTATCACCACAGAAGAAGGTAGGCTAACCATTTTTATAAATAGCTTGCCACTCCTCTTTTTGTCTTTATTTGGGTGATAATAAACATGAATGGGAGAGGGTTTGCTACCCTAGGATCCTATTTCCTTTCTATTTTACATGTGTTGATTAATAAGTTGAGGTGTACACCTTTAGGCATTTTTGGTACCTTTCCCATCTTGCTTAGCATCCTATCTTTTACCCATGACTAGAGATGCATTATATGATGCCTTAAACATTGCAAGCTACTTTAGAGGACCTTGCTAGAGAATTTAAGGTCCCATGATCCCTATGTTCACATCTTCAATTCTTGCCTAAAGCTCATTAACCTTAATTTGCAATTCTATTATTTTATGTCTCATATGCTAGTGTTGCCCCATGCCCTTTATCATATTTATGTTTTATATTATGTTTAAAATGCTTAATAATGGACTTAGACAATAATTTAGGTCCTTTAATTTAATTTTAATTATATTGATTTTCATTTTACTTTATAGAATAATTAGGCTAGAACCACCATTCCCAAAGATAAAGCGATTTGCCACTTCTTTATGGTGGTTCATTTGGAGTAGAATTAGGAGTTGTCTTTAATAACATTTTTTCCCTTGTTTGGATAGTAATATGTGTATCTTTTTTTGGTTGAATGAGTCTAATAATGCATGTTTAATGTTTGTTTTCGATTACTAACATGATAATCGCCATTTATGTTCCTATATGTACCCTTCCTTATGGTAAATGTTTATAATCTTTGGATGTTGTAAATGACTTTATACATGCTAGGTGAATGTTTTAGGCTACCTAATATGGACTAATTAAATAACAAGGCCAAAACTGTAACTATGAACTAAAGATAATCGAAGGTTGAATCCTAAAACTCGAGTGATTCAAGAGTGTCAACCTTTTTTCCATCCCATACCCATTTCTCGAACCTAATATCTAATAGATTGGAGATGGATTGAGCCTTCTAATTTAACCTATTAGGCTCAAAATTGTCCCCCAAAATTAGCTAATGTTGAGTGGTGACTCCATTCAAATTAGAGGGTGATACCAAAGTATAGTCCCTCATTGGTCCCATTTTTGTCATTATATTTCCATTAAGGGTTTCTACCCATCATGAAACCTTTCCAAGGATCCCCTAATGATCTCAACATGTTAGGCTTAATTTGTTCATAGTTATTTGATGAGTTTTGAGCTTGAATTTATGTAAATCTATAATGAAATTAAGTTATTTTGAATGCATTTATGTTATTTCTCACATTTGGATGTTTTCTAGGTATTTTAACAAGTTTGGAGTAAAATTATAACAAAACATACAAAGAGTGATTGTAGATGTGGGTTGTGCAGGTACTATTCAACCTTTAGGTTCCAAGTCTTATTTTGATGATCATAAACATATCTTAGAGCTAACCTTTGTCCAAGTTATTTGTGTTAATTCTTACAGGTATATCATTTCATTGAACCATGATAATTGGAGAAAGAGTTATGATTGGAAACTCTATGTATTAAGAGAGTAAAGATCAAACAAACTAAGCTTGATAGTCTAATAGGTGTTGCCATAATCCAATAGGCATTGTGACTTCAGTAACGAGCGTTGAAGGAACTCAATAGTGTTGAAATATCACCCTAGTAGGAGCAAAGTCTTGTGGATATCACAACAGGCATTATCTTTTATTACAAATAGGCATTCGATAACTCAAACACATGATCTATGCATATTGAACTTCACAATAGGCATTGTCATTTTTCAATGGCCATTGTTCTTAATGTCTTAACAAGCATTTCATTTTTGCAATAGGTGTTGGATAAAGTGACTTGAATTGAGCAAAACTATCAAGATCTTGAAACAAGCATTGGATCTTACCAACAAAATTAGAAAAAGCTTTATAGATTGAGCTAAAGTTTTTGGACCCTCCTATGAGGCATTCTTAATAATGCAATAGGAGTTGAGGATGTTTAATAGGCATTAGAAGTTTAACAATAGCCATTAAAGTATTTTTAAAGATCTTGAAAAATAAAGCATCAAGTTCACACCTTCCTAGAAATCTATAAAAAGTATTGTTCATATTTTACAGGGTTTAATATTGAAGCCAAACAAGCATTGAGAATATCCAATAGCCATTTAAGTTAGTTGAACAAAAAAAAATGAGAAAGTCAAAAGAAGAGCATTGAGACAAACTTTTCTCTAACTACTAGTCCCAATATGTGTTTCGTTAGTACCAGTAATTATTAAAGTAGTATTTTACTTGACAACCACTCATTTCCATGAAATCAATGATGGTTGATGACTCAACAATAGGCATGGAGAATTCCCAACGGGTATTGAGTTTCCACATTTGCAATACGAAGTGACATCTTTCTTTTTAATGACTAGTTCTTTGTTTCAACTTATAAAAGGACCCACTCTCAATAGAAATAAGAAGATAACTATTCCATTAAGTGAGTAGTCTATTATGAAACTTTTTTCAAATAAAAGGGTGAATCAAGGGTAATCTATAAATTAGGAGAAGTTCATTATTTAAAGCTTGCAAGTATTATCTTAAAAATAAAGTTTGAAGAATAAGCTTTCCAAATATTCTCTCAATACTTTAAGCCAGATCAAGCATACTTTCTAAGTGTAGTTTAAAGTGTTTTATTGCTTAAGTGAAAGAGTTATCCTCATCTTTAAAGTTGTATTTTATTTGAGGAAACAATTGGTTAGGAGACCTTAAAAACCATACTTTGTGATAGGTTTAAAGTAGTACATGGTTTGGGATAAGGTTTTAGTAACACCCGTAAGTCTACTTGCAATAGCTTGGTAGTGCCTAGAAACTACTATTGTAGAGGTGGTTGATAGCACCTTAAGTTATCTTGATAATGAAGGCTCTAGTGGGAATATTAAAGCAGAGGATATAGGCAAGTTGTGTTGAACTATAAATCTCGTGTATTGATTCTTCATTCATTTCTACACTTCGTTTTTATTTTTAATTACTTGTTATTACCCTATTCAACCCCCCTCCCCTCCCAGTCTTTTAGGGCTCCAATAATAGTTATCAAAGCTAGTCTCTTCATCAAAGCTTAAGTGCTCAGAGCAAAAATCATGACAAGTTATGAAGAATCATAATCCATACACAAGCCAGCATTCTTCAAGGGAGACGACTATGGGTATTGGAAGAATCATATGAATATCTTTATTAATAGTCAAACATTTACTTATGGGACATTGTTACAAAAAGAAGAGAGGTACCAACAAGGTTAGTGGGAGAAGTTTTACTACCAAAGCCTGAAAATGAATGGACTATTAAAGAAAAGAAGGCAAACTTAAAAAAATATAAGAGTAATGCATGTTATTTTCTATGCAATCCATAAATCTCAGTATGCTAAGTTGCAAATGGATACATCAGCTAAAGAAATATGGGACATCTTGCAAACTCAGCATGAATGAACCAATGAAGGCAAAATGAAATGATTCATTTACATACATACATATATGAAACCTTTATATACTAACCTAGTGAAACTATTGTTGATACGTATAATAGATTTATAGACATTGTGGGCACTTTCAAAACTTTGAGGAAGTCTTATTCAAATGAGGATATGGTAGCAAAAATCTTGAGAACACTTCCTAAAGATAAATGGGAAGTTAAGAAGGCAACTATAGAGGAAGCCAACAAATTGGGGGACTTATCACTTGATGAGCTTATGGGAAAGTTATTGTCTTATGAAGTCACTCTTGAAAAGCCTGCTGAAAACATAGGAATACAAAAGAAAAACTTGGCATTGAAAGCTGAAAATGTGCATTTTGAATCTCCATCTACTTTTTACTCTTCCAGTGATGATGAAGATAGCAGTGAAGATAAGCAGCTTGCCCTTATAACCAACCAATTAAAGAAATTCCTTTCAAAACAAAAAGTGCAACAAGATAAAGAGACACAAAAAGAGAGGAACTAAGAGTCAACTCATTTGTTTGGGATGTAATTATAAAGGGCATATTAAATTATATTATCCTAAGATCAAGAAGAACAAGTTCACTTATAGAAAACACACCTATAATAAATGAAATGAAGTATACAAAGGCACTTGGGACTATAGTAATGATTATAAAATTGATGAGGATGAAACAAGAAAGGAGGTAGCAAACCTCTGTCTTATGGCATATGAGGAGCTGCCAAATGAATCTTTAAGTGAACACTGATCCAATAGTGATAGTAGCAGTGATGATGATAGTAATGGTGACAAAGAGGTAAATCATTTTGACTCCTACTCTATTGAAGAACTATACTTTGTGCTTACTAAATTTACTATGAAAGTTGAGACTCTCAAGTCTAGCTCCTCTTTTCTTACAAAAGATAATAAATATTTAAAAGATTATTCTAAGGTTTAACAAACTCTAGCTAAGAAGGTTAAGTTTCTCACAATTGAGAAGCTTATGCTTAAGGAAAGCCTCAACAAGTTCACTAAAGGAAAGGAGTAGTAAGAATCCATTCTTAAGGCTCAAAGAAGTCCATCCATTAAATATGGATTAGGTTATAATGCCATTGTTTCAATGGATCCCTTCTTTTCTCAAATGGTCTTTATTAAGGCTAAAAAGAATATTGCTTCTAACCATGTTGTGAAGCAAAAAGTTTTCAAAAAAGGAAATGACATTAATAATGGGTTAAAAGGAAAGTATCAACATAATCACACACCATTGAGATCCACTCCACATAGAGAAAATTATGCCTACATGTATCACTCTTACAACCCTAGGAGGTAAGGAGTGTAAAGACACAAAAATTGGTATAACTATAGATATAAACACACACAACATAAGAGAGTTCCTCACAAAAAAAACACTTCTAGATATATTGCTCAAAGGAATTACAAGTCTCATAGACACTATATATATGTTCCACCTATAAGTAAGACACTAGCTCCCTTTGATGGTGATCATTGCTATTCTATAAGGCATGATGAGCAATTGGTACGAGTGAACCCCTTAGGACCCAATAAGGTTTGGGTACCTAAAACATAACTCTTATTGTTTTGTAGATGTGCTTGAAATCCCAAGTTAAAGAGCAAGAGTGGTAACTTGATAGTGGATGTCCAAAGCACATGACATAACAAAGGAAGTTTTTCACATAATTGAAAAAGATTGAAGGACTTAGAAATGTGTCATCCAGAGGCAATGTTAAAGCTAAAATTTTTAGCATAGGTAAAGTTGGTAAGGATGATGACTCACCTATCCTTGATAAAGTACTGTTGATTAATAGACTCAAACACAATTTGCTAAACATAAGTTAGTTGTGTGACAAAGGCCTTAGAGATATGTTTGAGTAACAATCATGCTATGTGTCAAGGATGAGTGATGATACAATTATATTCATTGGTAGAAAAGTTCATAATATTTATGCGATTGATTTAAATTATCTTATTAACCTTAAAGTAAAGTGTTTAGTCCTTATAGTGGATGAAGGTAAAACTTGGCGTAGAAGGCTAATACATGTTAGCATGGAACTCCTCAAAAAGCTAAAGATAACAAACTTGGTTGAAGGTCTACCAGAAATCAAGTTTGCAAAAAGAGTTTGTAAAGCATGTTAAAGAGGTAAACAAATTAAACCCTCATTTGAAGCCAAGCATAAGGTAAGTTCTTTGAAACCATTACAATTACTTCACATGGATCCATTTGAACACACTAGCATATATAGTTTGGGAGGCATGCATTATGCATATGTCATAATGGATGATTACTCTAGATATACATAGGTTTTGTTCCTCCCTTACAAGGATTCTTATTTTATTGTTTTTAAGACCTTTGCTAAGAGAATTCAAAACCAAAAGGATTTGAAAATCTTTTCCATTATAAGTGACCATGAGGAGAATGTTAAGTTTTCATAGCTTTTGTGATGAGTATGCTATCTCACATAACTTTTTAACTATTGGAACACCACAACAGAATGGTTTGGTAGAAATGAAGATTATAACTCTTCAAGAAATGGCTAGAATCATGTTAAATGAGTACAATCTTCGTAAGTACTTTTTGGTTGAAGCTCTAAACACTTCATGTTATGTCTTAAATAGAGTCTTAGTGAGACCCTTGTTAAAGAAAACACCCTATGAGTTGTGGAATAATAGAAAAGCCTAAGATTGCATACTTTAGAGTTTTTGGTTGCATATGCTTTATTCTAATCACCAAAGACAACTTTAGCAAATTTGACTCTAAGTCAAATCATGGAATTTTCCTTAGATACTCTACTACTAGCAAATGATATAAAGTCTTCAACAAAAAAAATACTTATTACAGAGAAGCTTATACATGATGTATTTGATGAATCTGATCCAACTTCTTTAAGAAAAGAAGAAGATATTAATGATCTTACTGGTCCTATGGCTGAGCTAAACATTGAAAAAGAAGGAAAAAAATATGGATAAACCATAAGAAATGAGGAATGAAGGAAATGAAGATCCACCTCTTACTACACTTGGTGAGGACTAAACACAACTAGAAAGAGACTAGATTTTTAAGAAAGATCATCCAATAGATCTTATCATTGGTGATATATCAAAATTGGGTAATAACTATATAATCTTTTAGAAATGCATGTATTAATCTTGCTTTTGTATCCCTTATAGTGCCTAAGGCCATAAATAAGGCCATTAAAGATGAAAATTGGGTTCTTACTATGCAAGAAGAACTCAATCAATTTAAAAGGAATAAAGTGTGGACTTTAGCTCCTAGATCTCATAATCATTCCATTATTGAAACTAGATGGGTCTTTAGAAATAAACTTGATGAACATGGAATTATTATTAGAAATAATGTTTGATTTGTAGCAAAATGCTATAATAAAGAAGAAAGGATTGGCTTTTATAAGACCTTTACACATGTAGCTAGACTTGAAGCTTTTAGAATTTTACTTATATTTGCATCTTATATGAATGTCAAAATTATATCAAATGCATGTCAAAAGTGCTTTTCTGAAAGGGTATGTTGATGAGGAAGTGTATGTTGAACAACCCCTTAGTTTTGAAAGTCATTGCTTTCCCAACTATGTCTTCAAGCTCACTAAAGCCCTATATGGCTTGAAGCAAGCTCCAAGAGCTTGGTACGAGAGGTTGAGCAACTCTCTAGTAGAGAAAGGTTTTTCCAAAGGTTTGGTGGACATAACTCTCTTTTCTAAGAAAATGAATGAGGACCTATTGTTAATGCAAATATATATAGATGATATCGTATTTGGTGCTACTAATGTTTACTTATGTGAAGATTTCTCTAAAGTAATGAAGAGTAAATTTGAAATGAGTTTGATGGGAGAACTTAAATTCTTTATTAGATTACAAATCCAATAAGGAAAAAGGTAGGAATCTTCATCAATCAAGCCAAATATACAAAAATCAACCTAAATATACAAACATTAAGCCAAATATATAAAAGCACTAATCAAAAGATTTGGCATGGAAAACAAAAAACCATGCAAAACTCCTATGAGCACTAAAATTAAGCTAAACATGGATGAATATGGTAAGAGTGTAGAATAAAAGCAATATAGATGTATGATTAGTAGTCTAGTCCACCTCATAACCTTTATACCTAATATTATGTTCAGTGTTTGCTTGTGTGCTAGATATCAATATAATTCGTTAGAGTCTCATTTACATGATATGAAATACATACTTTGTAATGACCTATTCATATTTGCAAATCATACCAATAAATGTAACAGCCATTTTCATATGACAGAACTCATATGGCTCTGATACCAATAAATGTAACGACCAATTGTACCACTGAATGTTAGCATTTTTTTTCTACCATAATATGTAATGCTACAATCGGTACCTATCAGAGCACACAACATATGAGATTTGCCCGTCAGCCCCGCGATGTCATACACACTGGAGTTTGCACGTCTACCCCATGTATGCTTGAGCCCTCTCTGATACCAAAACTATAACATTTAAATTCATTTGTCAAACTAATAACTGTGGCATCCATTGTTCTTATTTATAAATCAACTTTGATACCACAAATTGTAACGGCACAACATGGCTACAACTGGTACCTATAAGAGCACTCAACATCTGGGATTTGCCCGTCGGCCCCGCGTTGTCATACACATCGAGATTTGCACGTCTGCCCCGTGTGTGCTTGAATCCTCTGATACCACCAACTATAACTATCATCTTTAGTTGCAAATTATGGCATTTCACGTTCAAAAATGTATACACATTAAGGTTTATTCATCATACATATATAATCCCATATGTATTTAATGTACACATGTGTCAACTAATGTTAGGACCAATGACCATAACTAGTTCCTATCAAATGCATGTACATGACGCAAGGAGAGACAGTTGGAATTCAGCCGATGACCTATGTTTCATGTGTCTCTATGCAAAACTTTATGCACCAAAATGTCTAAACTCTATGCTTCAGTATCTGAAAAATAATTGCGATTTGGTGAGTCGCGACTTAGTAAATAAAAATAATAATCAAATTCTCATGGCATAATCTATATCAAATATCATCAAGATACATTGCAAGTATAACAATTGACTATGCAAGTGCAAATGCAATAACTTTGTTTTTATCGTGACCGAGCAAGGCAAACATTGCTCCCGGGATATTCATGTGATTCATGTAACATATGATTTGGGACCTATTGGTCCATCTTTCTGTCATTCATTTGCAAGCGTTTGACAAGTCGGTCACAATGGCCCTTTTAGTTCCATATGCAAGTGCTTATTCACAAATGATATGCGAAGTAATCGTTAAGAGCATTTAATTCTCACTTGGCATGTATTCCCATGTAACATGTAACAATTCAATCATATATACATGTAATAGAACATAATCATAT